>JASAUF010000669.1:14760000-14943685 GCA_030180095.1 Magnolia changhungtana
GGGCGAGAGTTGCCCATGCCCCCGCCCACAGGAATTTCATGCGTGGTCGGGGATCCTAGACTCGGCAGCGACCCCTCCATTACGGAGGTTGGTACTGGTCGGTGCTGTTGGTCCTCGCAATGATGTATGCGTTTTATCTATGCCATTTATTTATTTTGCCCGCTCAATTTAGGTCATTAAAAAATAGACAGATCTAAATATCAGGTGGACCACCCTACACGAAACAATGGTGACTGAATGTCTACTGTTAAAACTTTTTACAGTCACATGAATTTTGGAACAACTTTATATTTATTTCCTCTTTTAGGCTTGTCCAAGGATCCTTACTCTTGCTCCGGTGGTGGACTCTCAGGAGTTTTAACACCCAGTCAAGAGTTCGAGTGTCCATCAGGTTAGATGGGAAATAAACATTACGGTGCGCCGGTGGAACTTTGCAATGTTGGTTGTTCAATCACACCACTATTTTCTTTTGTTATGGTCATTAAGATTTGAATTTGCCTCAATTTTAACTCGATATTTTAAAATAATGTTCCAAAATAAATAAATAATATAGATAAAACGCATACAGCAAAGTGAGATCCACAGCTTTTTGCCGATTCTTACCGGATCACTGCCGAATCTTGTGACATGTGTCCATCAATTTCTTCAACTCTAGTTAGGACATGATCCCAAAAATGAATGAGATCCAAGACTCCACACTACAGTAAGGAACAATGGTATAGAGCCTAATTCAAGACTGTCTCCACAAAGGTTTTGGGTTGTTTCCTGGTCCATTTAAAGTTTTGGATCTGACTCATTTTTGGAATCAGGGAGAGAAACCGATGGAACGAATGACATTCTCACATACATCTGGGTGGACCTACTACGCTTCCGACGGTAGCTAGGACTTGGTGCAGGTGGCTACACACGTCCGTGAGATGATGAACAATTAAGAAAGGTTTAACCAACGGCTCATATTAAACGTTAAATGCGGCCCACCTGATGATTAGACCACTCCTTTCTATTAATTCTGATGGGTGCGATGTTGGACCTGGTTGGTGCAATACGCGGCTGTCGAGGGAACAGCGCAGAGCCGAGCGTGTGGAAGTGGAACCCACGCGCCAAACGCGCAACACGAGCCGAGCTGATGTCAACGCCGAGGCCCGAATCCCTAGCCGCCTAGGAAAGGGTAGTTGTCGCGCCGTCGCTCGGCTTGACCCTGCAAATTAACATTGACAAAATACTCCATTTGGGACCACTAACATCGGCTTCTGGAGCCGTCCACGTGGCATAGGTCACTTCCTTCGCACATGGGCTTGGTTGCCACGTGGCGTGCATGGCCGCGGGTGACGGCCGAGAATGCCCTCGTGTCGCCGGCTACAGGTGCAAGCGGCGGTTGGCCACGCATGTCTGCCTCCGTTTCTGTCTCCCCTCTCTCTTCCTGGGCCCCTCCTGTTCCCTTTTCCCTGCTGGACCCCACCCACTCTCGCTTTCCTTCGGTTTCACGACCTATTTCATGCTCTGGCAGAATGTGCCCTTCATGCGCATGCACATAAAATATACACGTGCCATTCATGCACCTCAACTAGACCGACCAGATTGTGAGAAAGTAGTGTAGATGGCCATATCTAAAATCTGATGACGCTGAATCCGGATGGTGGATATTTTCTATTTTAACCGTTCATTAACTGTGCATTGATCATCAGTCATCTACAACCGTAAATTCAGTGTAGTTTCTGAAATATGACCTCCCCACTATGGGCCCACTGCGACGACCGTTTAATTCGAGGTACATGCATGTCACGTGTTTAATCTTTGTTTGCATGCGTATGGAGCATCTCATTCTTCAGAGTATCAAAGTTTCTTTTTTTCTCTCGTGTTTTTTTTTTTTTGCTACCTTTTGGCTCGTTCAAACCGTCCCACATCCATCAGAGCCCCACTCTAATCCGTCCCTATTTCATTTATTAGCAAATCCATAATGGGCCAGGATGAATTCATGGAAAAATAATCTGGACCGTTCATAATATGGTCCTAAATTCCTATCAATCTCACAAACGGCCTTCATGAGGTCGGTTAAAGACAAAATTGATCAATGATCAAAATCAAGCAGCGAGGATGACCCCATCAGATTATTTAGTTATTTATCATTTTTTAATCGTACATCTAAAACAGGAGCCACAAGATGGACGGCCTGCATCACTTAAACCATCTTTGTGGCCCCCTCAAGCCAAGCATAAATATCATCCAAAGAACATTTTATACAATGCTCGGGCCAAAAGATTGTAAACTACCATTCGTTTTTTAAAGCTCAAATGGGGTCGTTTGTTCAGGATTCTGAATGGGCCCCACTTAAAACAGTCCATGCATCAAAATCCTCAATGTGGAGAAATATAAACCATTCAATAGCTAGCAAACGGTGAAGAAAGAAAGGGTTTCCTGTTCAACCTTTAAGAGGCCAAAAATTCTGTTGCAAGCATCCTTGAGTCCTTGATTTTTGGTGCATGTGCCATCTAAGGTGAATGCTATCATATCTAGATGTTTGGGTTGATCGAACCACGATGGGGACCATTTGTATAAACTAAAAGCCCGAAGGTGGGCTGCTATCTAATTTTCTGCCTGAACATTGAACACGTTTGTTTGGGTGCAGGGACAAAAAAGAAGAAGAAAGAATTATGTTGATGTGACTGTTTTATCTATTTGAAAAACCAGAAAGAGAAAGCCACCAGCATTTCTTTAAAACTCTAGTAAAAATATTACTTAAAAACGGAAAAATTACAGTCTGCAGCCACCCGGGCTTATTATCTCATTTCATCTACTTACATTTATACTCTAGTAATTTTATAATACTTTTTTTTTTCTCACTTGGTAAAATGATATTTATCTAAATGACCAAAATAAACTTTATTTACCTAAAGTTATTCTTTGTTAACAGGGACCTGATGTAGTCTATTTATGGAGCAGGTAGAGCGCAAAGCACTTGGGATAAAAAAATTAATTAAGATGGGAGGCACTAAGGGAATTATGTAAAATTACACAAAATCTTTATTTTTGTCTGGGTCCTTACTCATGCCTCAATGGCAGGTTCACAATAATTTTAACAAGAGGTCATGGGTTTGAGTACTCATCGCGGTGAAATCACATTGTGGTGTACGTGTGGAGTATTTGTGTAAAAAAAGAAAAAAGAAAAAAAAATTCTATGTTCGTCCCTCGCGAGTCTACCAAATTTTGTATATATAATCCTTTTATAATTCTAAGTCACACCTAATGAGCAGATTTGATGAAATATAGACACCATGGTGATGGTACATACAAACCCAAGTTGGGGTACTATTCCCAATTTTAGCTTCTTGGCATGGCCCATGCATTGTTGGATTTGGCTCTTTTTGGCCCCAAGGCTTAAGCATATTGAGTGCACGTAATGGACAGAGTAGATTTCATATGTACCAGAACGTGGCCCCAAATAGAGGCGTTTTAAGAGTGCTAATTAAAACAAGTGTTTCAGAGGATTTTTTTCGTTTACAGGGAGCGTATCTTACTGCCTCTAAGAGGGGTCCGAATCCTCTAAGCAGTGAAAAAACCATGACATGCATAGGCAGGCAAGGTGTGACTTTTGCTGACGTGGATGGAACGAACTTCAAATTGATGAATCCACCCTGCCCATCAGGTGTATCCTTAAAAACTCAGACACATGGCCAAAAACTAACAGACAGGATCCATGACTCAGGTGGGCCACACACCACAGTAATAATAGGCATGGGACGCCAACCATAGGTTCCTGGGTGGGCCCACCGTGGAGTGTATAATCCATCAACCCCATTCATCAGGTTTGGCTCATGAAGATGCTGGAGAAATGAAAAAATAAATAAAAAATAGAGGCTTAAATGATAACTTGGATGGTCCACACCCTTAGACATTTTAGTTCCCGGTGGCGTGGCCCATCTGATTGTTTTTTTTTTTTAAGTGTTGTATGTGGTGCGTAAAATAGGTGTTTTAAATGATTCCAAGAGAGGGGAGAGATGATTTCCCCTTTTATTAAAAAGGGTACTTTTGTCATTTAAAATAAAATTTCTTTGTTGACTCTGACTAAACTCGAAACAGTTCACTGTCACTCGGCTGGTGAAAGTATCTTCTATTAAAACAAAAAGAGCAGAGGGAGCTAAAATCAAATACATCCTCTGTAGGGTTACTGATGGACTCTTCCACTGAGCTACACAATTTTTTGTTGTTAGGTTTATTTTTATTTTTATTTCATAATACCTACATTAATTTAATTATTGTAAATATTATTTATAAGTACAAATATTATAATTATTAAATATCTGCAACTTGACCTAACCATCATAAGCATCCAGTTAAGCCAAGTTTTCAGGTCTTAAACTATATATATAAAAAAAGTGCCCTAAAATTCTTATAAGTTTTTTTTTTTTTTTTTTTTTTTAATAGTTGTACATCATAAATATGTGTTTGAGTGTAATTTTCACTAAAAAATTATTAAATTTGATTTTTATGTTTATAAGAGATAAATCTTATTATTTAACTTTGACCTTTTAATATTTTTGTAAAAAACAACTCTTAAATAAATAATATAATTATTTTTAGATTATGTGGTTATTCTTTTGCTAAGAACTGCAAGAGGACTTTTCATTTTCTATATTTTGGACTTTTATTTTTATTATTTATTTATTTATTAATTATCAAAGAGACCACGGCCCAGTGCACCCGTATTTCAGCCATCTAAGCCATTGGTTTTATGGTACCTACTTTGAAGGGGTATTCCCAGAAATCTCAAAATCCTATGTGCAGCTTAGAAAAGATGGTTAAGAGAAAAATCCACCAACAGGCTAAATATTTTGCTTCCAATATAGAAGAGTAGTGGTATTTCATACTCCATCTCTAGTAGGCCCTGTAATACCAACTACTTCCTAGATGAGCAATCCATGCGGCCCACTCATTCTAAATGGGTGCATCAGGACAATATTCATGATTGTGATGCATTAGGACTGTATAATGCCTCCTTTATTTATTATTATTTTTAAGATCCCAGTCTTCAATTATATTCACAAAAATCCATCTTACCAACCGATATTAATGTGATTCGATACGTCCATGCGTTCTTCAATCTCCTATAATAAGCCATACATAGCTTAAGAAGCTTATCAAATAGGCTATCAGAACACACCCATTTGCTACCATTGATTATCATAGAAAATCAGTGGCCCACCAATAGAATGCATGCCAATGCAGCTCAATGGCCTTGATTCAGTAGCATGATTAAAAAACGCGTACGATGTGAAATAATTCAATCCTACAAGCTTTGGACATTTTCATTTCAACAACCCCAACAATGTAACGCGTTTTCTTCATATATCATCTACGTAAATGATGTGTATATCGTCCCATGCATACCGGTACGTATCAAAAGATTCTATACGTGTTCTGATACCGATATTTTAAGCTCGCTGGAGAAGTTAGAAAAGGAAGTTGCACTTTCTCTGTTAGGAAGAAGTGCCCATGAGTTCTCTGGTGATTCACGTAGGCAGTGAACGTGCGGATAAAAAGGGCACCAAACTTGGATCTGTCGGTCCCACTGACTATGTGAACAATAAAAAGACACCGTTCTTGGATACGTGGGTCCCACTGCGCTATGTGAACCAGAAAAGGCCACCATGCTCGATGTGTTGGTACCATGTGCCTTTGTGAACGTAGTGTACAATATCTTTCTCAGTTCTCGGCCAATCTAGAGCTGTTCATATTTCGACATTTGTCCAAAAGATATTTGTTGTTGGTCAATCAATCCAATGAGCCTCAAATTTTACAAATTTGTCGTTGGACATTTTTGGACAGTCTCAATCGGTTGAACTGTTGAATTAATCAATTGAAAAATTCAAAATATACTTGTAAATTCTTTGGATAGTTTGGCGTATGTTTGATTGATCTAACATGCCAGCTCGATCGATTGAGAATTGCTCAATCGATGTTGATTGATCGATGCATCGATGGCACACGTAATTTTGCATAATTGAGCGATTAATTTCCTATTCTGGGTGTTTTATATATATATATATATATATATATATATATAGAGAGAGAGAGAGAGAGAGAGAGAGAGAGAGAGAGAGAGAGAGAGAGAGAGAGAGGTGTAATTGTGGGATTTGGGTATGCTAATCAATTCAAATCATGGCTTAAACATTTTCAGGGTTTTTTGACATTATAATTGCATCCATCTCTTGTATTTTCATTTTCATAGTGATTCGCTATTGCTTTGTGTCGTGGTAATTTTTTCCCATAAGGGTTTTCCACGTAAAAATTGTGTGTACTTGTGCATGATTTGTTTGCATTTTCTTTATCATTGTGTGATTCATATGGGAGGTTTTTTTCGTGGCCTCCTTGCAAGTGATATCAAAGCTATACACTGGGATCTAATTTTAAATATGAAAACAAAGAAGTTCGTTGGGAAAAATAACTTTAAACTATGGAAGGTGAAGATGAGAGGTATTCTGGTTCAGTAAGAATTGCAACAAGCATTCATTGGTGTAATGAAACATTCTGCAACTATGAATAATGAAGATTGGGAAGAATTAGATGAAATAGCGAAATTCTCGCTCCAACTATGTCTGGCGGATGACGTCCTCTATAATATCCTTGATTAAAAGACCATCGCAGGACTTAGGTTAAAATTAGGTAAGTAGCTTGTACATGACGATATCATCCTTAAATAAGGTTTGCAGGTTAAGGAGGTCATTGTATGTCATAAAACAATTGTTTAGGCAGTGATACAAAAAGTTTGATACTTTCATGGTGAGTTAGCGATTTAAAAGGAGTGAATATGATCATCATTGTGTATATTTTAGGACACTAAGTAATGGATAATTCATTTTATTGGTATTATATGTTGATGACATGTTTAGCCTTAGTCAAAGCATGTCTGATATCAATATATTGAAGACTTAGCTATCAAAGACATTTGGAATGAAAGATCCGGGGGCTGTAAAAAAGATTCTCAACATAGACATATACAAACATAGAGCGAAGAGTAGGTTATAATTGTCTCAGGCAGAGTATCTTGAGAATGTATTGATGAAGTTTGAAATGAACAAAGCTAAGCTAGTTATATATCACACCCCATTCTTCTCACTTCAAGCTTTTTTTAGAGCAATGTCTTATTACAGATGAAAAAAAAAATAAGATATATCTCGTGTGCCCTATTTGTGTATAGTTGACAGTTTAATGTAAAACATGGTTTCTACGAGATCAGATATTTCACATGCAATCGGTGTTGTGAATACATGCCAAACCCTGACAACTTATATTAGGAAGCAATGAAATGGCTATTTCGTTATCTATGAGGTACAACAGACTATGTTTCGACATTTCAGAAATTAGTGGAAATGTTAGTACATTACATGGATTCAGATTACGCAAGGAATGTGGATAACAAAAGGTCGACTTCCCATTACTTGTTTGTACTAGCGTGTGAAGCAATCGGTTGGATGTCAAAGCTTCAATCTACGGTTGTCTTTTCCACGACTAAAGCTGGATATATGATAGACAAATAGGCATTGAAGGAATATATTTGGTTAAGAGGAATGATAAATGAACTCGGGCTTCAGCAGGAGGCCATGTCAGTTTATTATGACAGTAAAAGCGCGATTAATTTGACGAATAGTTTGGTTTGCCATTCTAAAATTAAACATATTAATGTTCATTATTATTTTATTTGACGGGTAGTTAAGGAATGAGGTGTTATTCTCGAGAAGATCCATACGAGCGTGGATTCGGTGGATATACTTATAAAGGTGGTTCCTACAGAGAAGTTTTATTATGTTTAATTTCTCTAGGTCTGGTGAAGGTTTGATGAAGATGAAGTGTGCACAAAAAGTAATAACAATGGAGAAGTCATGATGAAGGCGATTAGAGATGAACCCGTGGTTTATGGAAGGAGATTGAAGCCATGGTGGAGATTGTTGTCAGATGTCTTCAATCTGTACATGGAACAAGGGTTCAATCGATTGACCACCCTGGTTGATCAATCGAATAAACCAGAATTTTAAAGATTGGTTGCTGGATACTTGGATAGTCTTGATTGATCAAACTGTCTGATTGATTGATCAACAGAATTCAGAAGATATTTATAAACTCTCAGGACAATTTTGTGCATGTTCGATTGATCAAACATGATGGCTCGATCGATTGAGGATTGCTCAATCGATGTCAATTGATTGATACTTAGATTGACGGCACGTGCAATTTTGTATAATTGGACGATTAATTTTCTATTTCGAGTATTATGCTATATATATGGGTGTAATTGTGGAATTATGGTATGTTAATCAATTCCAATTAGGGCTTAAATGTTTTTACAATTCAAAGAGGAGAAAATGAAGATTTCACAATAATGGAAGCTCATCCATCTCTTATATTTTCATTTTCAAAGCGATTTATTGTCTCTTTGTATTATAGTTTTTTTAATTTTTATCTTTTTTACAAGAGTTTTTCACATAAAAATCATGTGTACTTTTACATGCTTTGTCATTGTGTCATTTGAATCAAAGGCTTCTGTGGCCTCCTACAACATTGCCAAAAAATCTAGCCAAAAATAAAATATTAAAGCATTTTTAATTAATAAATAATTGGAAAAATATTTAAAAAAATAGTTATAAAATAAATTATTCTAACTTTTAAATGGTTTTTACATTTAAAATATGGTTTAAAGCTGCAGATTTTGAAAATATTGCAATACTATGGTTGAAATTGCCGCGATAATATTTCGATATATTCAAAATGTCGGTGATATTTGTCACAATGTACGTGAACAATCAAAGTGCGGAGAGTCACATATACACTCTCTCGGTGCATCTTCCTTTCCCAGTAGAGTGAGTAACCGTGGACGTTTTAACTTTCCTTAGTTTCATTTATCAGTGACACCAGTAAAAGACATGCCAAACGTGTATCAGATTCAAACCATTCATCAGGTAGGACCTACTGTAAAGGCTGTA
Source organism: Magnolia changhungtana (assembly GCA_030180095.1). Taxonomy (NCBI): domain Eukaryota; kingdom Viridiplantae; phylum Streptophyta; class Magnoliopsida; order Magnoliales; family Magnoliaceae; genus Magnolia; species Magnolia changhungtana. The sequence continues at coordinate 14,768,976 of JASAUF010000669.1, forward strand.
AAAATTTACTACTACTACTAATAATAATAATAATAATAATAATAATAATAATAATAATAATAAAAGATTTTTTTTTTTATCTTATCTTTATTTTATATTTATTTTAACTATTTATCTCCTATCTTATCTATACCATTAACCCGTATACTTTAAACATACCTCTAACCCTCACATCTCTCAAGATTCAAACACCCAAATGAAAAAAGAGTTGTAATCGAAATTAGATATTAACAAAAAGGCTAATTGCAACAATAGATAAAGGGAGAAATAGTGTTTTGGATTGGTTGGACGGGTATGTGTATCGTCCTCCTTTTAGTATTTTTTTATATTTAATGTAATTTGATTAGATATATACAATGAACTGTGTGGATCGGCCACACGTTCACTGTATTGAATTATGAGTAGATACAATGTAAAGGTGAGGGGAGTATAAAATTATGTAATTGTAATTGGTGTGCATCTGATCAAATTAGATTAGATCTGTACGAATCATATTATCCCTAATGCCAAAATATACAAGGGCCTTAAATTTCAGATCAATGTGACCATCAGATGGGCCACATTAGTTAGATCTAGAAGTGTTTAATAAGGGAATCTTAAATTTTTGCGCAATTGTGGGCATCACTTGGCGTATAAGGTCGAGATAGGTCATTAGTATATGTGTGGTTAGATTCACACCATTCATCCAATGTATAAAGGTAAAACATAATAAGACCTCAAGAATCTTAATGATCTGATCATCTGATGAGCCACCCCGACCAAATAATTTCTAATTAATTTTATAATCTTAAAAAAGAAATAAAAGATACAAATATAAAATAGAAAATTTAATTATTTGATTATTTTGGATATGACCACCTAGGATGTTAATCAAGGGTGGGCCCCATCATCTAATAAAAATAGATGAATAATAATATCGTTGATATAATTGATAGGACCTCGGAATTCAATCAAACCTAATTACATTGTGGAGTTTATACTACCAGACTCAGGTGAGTAACTCAATTTGTCTCATAATTCATAAAAATTAAAATAAATCATTGTGATTATTTGATTGATTTACTGATTTGAGTATTTTGATCTGATAATTGTACGCTAAATTCATATGTGAATATTTTGATCGAGACAACTATGCCAAATATAAAAAATATGCATTTACATGTCATCTATCATTTATTGCATTTGCATAATGCATGGTCGATTATAGGGGGTCCTCCTTGGAAGAAATGTTGATCCTGGTAGAGCGTTACCAGATGCATGCTATGCCCAAGCCTACCGAAAGGTGGAAGCTTACCCGACGGGTGGATGCGGGTTGATGACCTCCAATTAGAGCTGTACACGAGTCGAGCTGAGCCGAGTATTGCCTAGCTCATGCTCGGCTCGCACTGGCCGAGTCCTACTTGTACTCGGCTTTGCTCAGGCATCGAGCATGGATTCCCTACTTGTGCTCTACGCGTCTAAGTATGAGCCGAGTACGAGCATAAATCGAGTGGAGTCGAGTCCGAGTTTTCGAGTCGAGTTCGAGTTCGAGTTCAAATTTGAGTCCAATTCGAGCAGGGTTTTCGAGCAACAAGTTCAAGCTTTGAGCCGAGTTCGAGTTATAAATTGAGATTCATTTGAATTTCAATTCGATTGTCAAATGGAATTCGAAGTTGAACAAAGCAATAAAATATATAAAATGCACATAATTTATTATTAAAAAACTTCGATAATTACATATTTACATTACATTGTTCAAAATGACAATTAACATATATTAACATATTCTATATTAACAATTTCTGACATATATTAATATATTAACAATTTCTATATTAACATATATTAGCTATATTAACATATATTAACAATTTCTGACATATATTAGCAATATATGATATCAATTTCTGACATAGATTAATAATTTATACAAAAAAATAATAATAATAAATCAACACCACACAATATTCGAAAAAAATAATAAATCAATTTTTGACATATATTAACAATTTATACAAAAAAAAAAAATCAAAACCACACATTACTGGGTGAGCTACGGCAGGAATGACCGGCACCATGCATGCAGGGCAGGGATGATGGACGAGTGGTAGGGATGAGCTGCGGCACCGGACGAGTGGTAGAGATGAGCTGTGACACCGGACAGGGGCACTGGGCAGGCCGCAGGGATGAGTGACAGAGACTAGCATCGCCGGAAAGAGGAGTGAGAGAGAGAGAGGGAAGAAGAGGGACGGGCTGAACGGCGGACAACACCAGATAGAGAGAGAGAGAGAGAGAGAGAGAGAGAGAGAGAGAGAGAGAGAGATTTTTCGAACGGGCGTTGGGAGGGAAGGAAAGGGGTTTTGGGTTTTGCTGGGCTGCTGAAAACGACTGGAGTCGAGTAGGGTTTTTTTTTTTTTGGGTGGGTATATATACCCTTGAGTACGAGTCGAGTATCATGTCGAGTACCAAGTCGAGTACTGCCCAGCTTGTACTCTACTCGAAATCAAAACGAGTATAAAAAATTCTCTCGTGCTCGGCTCAAACTCATGACGAGTCGAGTTGAGTCGAGTAATTCCGAGTCGAGTCGAGCGAGTAACCGATCTTACTCTACTCGTGTATAGCTCTACTTCCAACCCAAGCAGATGGATGATCATCTCATCTGATGCATTCATACACCATTTTACATCCATATCATTGTACATACATTTTTGTATTATTTTAATTGCTATAGTTATGAACCATGCTGGGTTATTTCACTGAGCCTGGCCACCTTATATTTTTATTGATGGAAAAGCCGTACAGAGGAGCCATTAGTAGATGATGTGGCGTAAGAACTGGAAAGATCTATTATACCTGAACACGACCCACGTGAAATATGGCCATACTTATCTGAAGATGAAGTGGAGGCATTAGACAATTTCTAATTATGTAATTTATTTGTTAGCATAGTTTGATTAACTTATAATGCATATCCCTATTGATTTTGAGATTTTAAGAGATTATTTAGATTTATTTCATTAAAACAATGTTAGCATAAAATAAACATTATCATACAATGATGTTATAATAAATGACTAATTTTTAAGGTTTAATTTATTTTAAGGGTCGTCAAGATTTATCTATGCATGGTTGATTGACACTAAGTGTTACATATGTGTGATTGAGATTATGGTGAAATTTATATTGAATGTAATACTTACATTTAATTAAATTGATTAAGGAATTAAGTTAATACACTTAATGTACGAGTTACGAACTGAAACTCGGGTTCGAGAGTGCACACTCTGTACCGAGATTTTGGGGCACGATACCTACCCCAAATGTGCATATCCCGAAATCTACAAGGCATGGAATGGTTAGGATTGTCGTCTCACTGTGATTTTGATGGAATGGCCCATCCAAGGTAAATCTAACCTGAGGATATGTTCCGATTAACACAGATTTCCCACGTGTATAAAAAGAAAGTCGATGGGCTAAGCAAAATATAAAGTAACAAAAATCCATGAGTTCGTTTTTCGCGACTTATGATGCCACCATGTGTCACCCCATCGAGAATACGATCAATGTACCATCTCTACTTGTGGGGCCCATGGGCAAAACCAACTATTTTCCCTATATCGCGACACAGGATCCAGCGTGCATCGCCACCTATTGGGGCCCACTTGCTGAGATGGTCGGATGATCTGAACAGTCTACATTCTCATTGCTATTGTCACATACATATGCTTCATTGATGATCCCAACCTTTGGTTCTTTTAAGAGTTGAATGCAAGCCATTGAAAATTCATCTGTGGTAATGGTCACAATCAAAATAACGTGGGCAAGCGCAACAAACCCGGAGCCACAGGCCATCCAAGAGAAAAATCTAATACAAATGGACAAGAAAATGAGTTCCTCGATACAAACAAATAGCAGGCTCTAGCTTCCTTGTTTTTGTTTCTTATATTCTATTATTCTACTCTCTCTCTCTCTCTCTCTCTCTCTCTCTCTCTCTCTCTTTCTTTTTTACTTCTATCTGGTATAAATTCACACGTAGAGTGTCTAAGGACTCTTCTTTTCCCTTGGGCAGGGGAGATTTTGGCATGATCCCCATTGATTGAGAAGTGGAGGGAAGCAGACAAAGGAGGTCACCCATATCTCTATTTCACTCTTCTCAGTCTCCATCACCCACGCTCCTGCATGTTCTCTTTCTTCACCTCCTTCATCTCCTGCGTTACCTGCATTTAATGCCTTCTCCTTTTACATATACTCTCACTTCTCTCTTCTAACTCACATAACCTCTCTACTAGCTTCTACCTACCAGCTCCTCTCTCTCTCTCTCTCTCTCTCTCTCTCTCTCTACAATGTCTTCTCCTGTTATTCTTCTCCTACTTCTATCTCTTTCTATTGATGGAAGCAATGCCCGTCATCTCCGTGAAGCTCCAAAGGAATCTATCAAGGTTGGTGTAAATTCCTTATTACCTTTGGGCCTTTGGCTTTTAGAGTTTGTTTTGCTCAATTCTCTGCTTAGGTCTATAGCATGTGTCATCTCATGGCCCATGTTAGAGATGGTTGGATGTTCGAAACCGTCCATCTCTCGGCCATATTGTTGATGGACCATGAGAAGATCACAACTGTTGGTTTGTAGAGGTGATTGTGAACCATTGGAATTTTTATTTCCAACAGTCCATACTCTACTACACAAATTAAAGATCATAAGCTTCTAGCAAGTAACTGACACTCTTCATTTTCTGTTTGGTGCAGGCAGTAGAGAAGGTGGAATTCAACAAGCCCTCGACTCCGGCTAATCTGATGCAATCCATGTCTGAAGAACTCCAATCTCAGCCTAAAAAACCCGCGGCCGACAAAAATCTCATCGGTGCAAGCACTCGCAACACAAAGGATGCAACATCTCTGCCAAAGGATATGGATGGAACAAGAGAAAATGCTTCAGGTGCCGTTCGAACCGAGTCTCTTGTCACGGTTTCATGGCGAATACCACATGAGAAACAAGCAGAACATCCGGGGTTTAATTTAGACTATTCTCCACCCAAAACACATCCTCCATCTCACAACTAAACCTCTTTCTTCTTCTCTCTCTCTCTCTCCCCTCTCTCCCTCTTTCTCTCTATCTCTCATATTTAGCCATCCCTACTTACATCTGACATCCATTAAAGCTTAGAAATACAAGGAAAGAAGAGACTAGTGTAGTAGAATGACAGTCTTATATATTTACTGCAAACATAACCATAATAGCTGTGAACATACTCAGATAACATAGGCTGTTGTATTGTATGTATTGCAATGCCTTTCTGGCTCCCTTCTTATCATACATCTATAATCCTTTTAAATGAAAAAGTTCACTGCCATGTTGCAATCTCTTGAAGATCTTGTACTCTTTTCTTCCTCTCCCCTTTTCCTTCACATTGTAATGTCATTGCACACAACCATGACTACTACTACCACTACAGCTACTGCTACTGTACTGGTATATAGTATTGTTACTATGGCTGGCATTTACTATTTACTATTTACAACCCCAATTTTTGAAAGGAATTGTTATCCACACCTGCCCTTTTAATCAATATACACTTCTTTTGCTATTTTTGGTAATACATTAGTAAAACTGTGCTACCAAAAGTAGAAAGAAATGGGTGATTCTATCAAAAAGGTGGATGTAAAATAAGATACCCTTCATCTCTTTCCATCATTACAATGTCTCTTCCTAGGGGTGTAGGTATCAAAAATAAGGGCTGTAAATATCATTTCCATATTAATTATTATTATTGATATTGATGGGATTTGCAGGAAGTGAAAATGTAACATCCTCTTCTAATGTGGGTTTTCATCAGACAAGTAAATTAGAGGTAAATTGCACCATACTTCATATTTAAGATTGGTGAGCTGAACAGTAGTTAAGAGTGTTTAATGCTTAGGGAGTATCAGTGACCAACACATATGGCCCATTTCCCATACCATGTCCCTATTCAAGGTGGTCAGGGCAGATGGTCTGCTTATGCATGCATGCATCCACCACATTTGAATTCGTACGTGGTGGAGAAACATGCATCCATTTGAATATGAATGTGGCGAGCTAGCGTAACACGCTACCATGTGCCTGTGTTGATGTAGGAACCAGGGAAGCAGGCACTACTAGTGCCAGGATCTGGGTCTATTGTTGGCCATGTCACCGTCGCCTCCGAAGAACATATAGGGTCTAAGGAAACCGGTGTCGTCGACGACACAAACAACATGGATTACGAGCAACCGCACCGCAAACCGCCAATTCACAATGAATCACCTTAAATAAGTGTTGTTAAAAATGTAATATTTTCCTAAGTGAGTGATACATTTCAGTAAAAATAGAGAAATAGGATGTGGGGAGCATAGATATTGATGGGTGATGGTCCCCTACAATGGTTGTTTGCAATTTTATATGATTTTGAATAAAGAGAGAAGAACATAAGCCGTGGGTCTGTGGCCATGGCTGTAGAATATGGTCGGTGGTTGTTCATAAATGAGGATGGCAGTTATCCGTTAGGTTTTGCACTTTCGGTTGGTTTTCTACAGTTACTTCACATGGGTTCTGCATTCCTCTTCTAGAGAAAAGCTTTGGTACTCTGGTTGAGTGTGATGGATGATAAGCAGGTGTTTGGAAATTACTTAGATATTGAATAAGTGGCATTCAAGTAATTCAATGTAAACCGTCTAAATTATGGGTCTCAGTCTATATTTATCAAAAACCAAAAATGAAGCTTATTTTGATTGTCTGAGTATTAGATTGTGGACATATAATGGACGGACACAATGAAATATTGAGCCTTCTATTTCAACAAATAAGTGTCCATGAATCAGAATTCTTTAGCCAATCTTATTTTCGGAACGTGACTTAGTTACAGTAAAATTTCCACAATTTTGGTCTAAATTGAGTTAGTGCATGCGTATCAAGCGTCATACGCTGCTGGAGTATCAAATAACTACCCGCTCTTCCATTCTACGTAACCCTAATACAGAGAATCGATCCAGTGGGCTAATAAATTCATCCTGTAACTGTTCCCACTCAGGATCCCACACTGCGTCCACTGTTTGGGGCCTACATGATGAGATGGTTCGATCATAACCGTCCATGTTCTGGATTCTACACTATACATGCCACTGTAGAAGACTTACAATGAATGGATGATTCTGACAATTACTTGCTGATGTATTTAAGGTCTTCAATGGCCACAGTCAACTTACAAAAGCAACGGTCGGGATCATCATAGAAGCGTTAGTATGGGAACATGGCTTCTTTATAATTATAATACTAACGAGAAAGATGGACCGTTCAAATCATTGAATCATCTTAGTATGTGGAACCCTATCAGGGCGAGACGTACGTGCTACGTAAGCAAAACGATCTCTGGGATGTGTATAGAAATCTTCCCATGCAGATAATCTTATTTGGGCTTGTTGGCCAATTTGGATCGTCCATCTGTGCAAATTCAAAACAATAGTATGGGCCTAAACATGAGTGACTGGAACTTCTACGAACAATCTCGTCCATCCATTTTTTGAATGCCACTGATTGGACGGTTTGGGTCATCCAGTTGGTTGGTTTCTAAGGCAGCCTATGAAGAGTGGACTAGCTAATGGACGGTCACGATGGGTGATTTGGACGCCAAAGAGTCCAAATGTAACTATGTGCATGTAAAGTCCCATGTACTTGGCCACTAAATCGTTTCTCATCATAAAAAACACTCTAGTGGGCTAATTGCATGGAAACCTTCCCATGCATCTAGTTGAATTTTGACTCTTTGGCATACGTAATTCCTATCTAGACCGTCTATTTAGGTCCGGTCCACTCTTCTTCTGCTACAAAAATCACAGTAACCAGATTGTCTTAATTATCCGATTATGGTCTATCTTCTACATACAATCTTGACAATTCCTCTTTGTTAAAATCTAACCATGTTAGGACATGTTTATCAATACCAATGAAATGGACGGTCTGGATTCTGAAGAATTAAAAACCTTCCATGGTTTTTTTAGATGTGGAATACTTTTGATAATATAAAGGGGCTTCCATGGCCAAATAATACCAGCTAACATGTTCAAAACCCTCACAAGAGAGGTTTTGATGGAATGCGGAGCCACGCATCGATCACTGCTACCGTCCAGGCCATTGGTCCCCTTAGATGGCATACGTGTGATCAATCCAGACCATTTATTAGGTAGGGACACTCTTCTCGTGCCATCTATAGGGTAGGGCACTGGTAGAATGAGCCACACGTGTCCTGAATTTGGATTTTTTAATACCCTACCTTCTCTCCTACAAAAGTGGTCTTCCTGATTTACGCACCAATGTTATTTTTTTGGTCCCGTGCATTTTCAGTGTACACTACCTGATGAATGGTCTGGATCTCTGACATGTGTGCCATCCAATGGTGGAAAGGAGGCTTCACGCCTTTATGTGGGCCGTTCCGTCAAACCATTAGATAATATGCAGGCTTTGTAATCGGGATCTTACTCGTACACGCCAACAGCATACACTTGCAAATCTAGACAACCCAAATCGTTTTCCCACATTTGATGAGGCATGGCCCGAAAACTACACCACCACATCTACAAGACCATCTTAACCGTGCGATTGATGTCCATCAAGTCGATGGGGTCCAAAGAAAATAAAGGTTCAAGGGTCTTACGTTCCCTAGGCAAATAGGATTCACTTGGATGGCTATGATTGTTAGATTGGAGTGATTTTGGACCATGCCCCATCCTCAGTTTGCAATTTGGATGTCCCTAATACGAGTCCATGTCTGCCACGAGTGTTGTGATGTGTGCATGAACATGCATGATCCACTGTATTCCACCTAGTCCACCTAAGTATCACACATTTCCTCGTCAGTGTTTGGCTCGAAATTTGGTGTTGGTACTTGTGTATGATGCTGGCCGTTTCAGTCTAATATAGCTCTATTCGAACCAAATACATTTGACTCTAAGCTTCGAAATAAATAGAGAGATCAAATTAAGTGGTTACTATCTATAACAAAGAACTAAGCAATTCAACTTTTTATTCAATCGCTTGTGAAAAAAAAATTAAAGCAATTTGTGAAGGTGATGGTTTATCCTTTTAAGGAGTTTTTTTCTCGTTCTTTTAGTTAAAAGAACTTTTTTCTTATTGTGATAGCACAAATAAGCTGATTCATCGTAAAAGTAAAGGAACTAAATAATAAAAGGAAAAAAAATAAAATAAAATTTACAAAGACAATTCTATATGATCCAACGTTTGCGATGTACATGGAAAAATCCTATAACTAAGGTCTTCTTTTGTAGTCTAACAACTTAAGCGTAAATAAAGGAAATTACACCGAAAAAAAAATATTTTTTGGTCTAGCTAGCGACTTCGGCGTAGATGAAGAGAATTAAACTACCGCTAAGATAAGTCGATCTAGCATATCAGCATAGACAAACTTGATTACACTCTAGGCTAAAGCAAGTTCAAAGTATCAATATAAATGGATGAATTACACTATTCTCAAGTTGGGATAAGCTAAGATAAGATAAGCAACGTTGCATTGTAAAGTTGCATTGTGTTGGCGATGGCCTGCAGCCCTTCTTTCTTTTGATGGTGTGAAAATATTTATTTGGCTCCATAAATAGTTATGGCTTGTTATGCAATACCATGTGTGCCAGTCATTTGTCCTGGGTGTGTTATTGGTGTTGCATGCACGTCCTGCTCTCACTACACATGAGAATTTTTCTCGTGATGCAATGCGCATGATCATTATCTCTTTTACCACTCAAACGTGCATAATACTACATGAAACTTGGCCAACTTAATGTTGTTGTTACTTCATAGCTCCTTAAGGGATTTTGGCCTATGGTGCATCACCCGAATTTGTTACTAACTGCTACCGTATTTTGGTCGATTTTCATTATTGGTCATGAGGCCACTATGGTAAGTAGTTAAATATATCATATTAGTGAGATTCATGACAGAGTAGTAGCCAGCTGGACTTCAAAAAATTTTTGAAAAAAATAATACTCTTGACTTTTTAAATTTTGATCAAATTTAAATTTGGTTGTCAAGATAAAACAATCTTCCATTTGTTAATAGTCGAATAAATCTTTCATTTATCTTTTATTGAGATCTCATTGACACTCATTGACACGTAACAAGGTAAGGATTGATCACTGCAAGGTAATCAGATGGCGTGTCCACAGTACAGATCATGATCAATGGTCATCTGGCAGCTAGTCATGATGTAACCATTTGATCAATCTAGGGTTTTAGTTGGCATTTAAGATTTTTTTTTTTTTTTTTTTCTCCCCCAAAAGTCAAAACTAGGTAGAAATCCGCCCTCCACCCACTCAAGTACGGGCCAGCATATTGGGAAGTCACACCCTAGAGGCCTCTGGATCCATCTGATCAAAGGCTACCATTTAGTCAGCGTTTATTTTACGAGATCATTACTTTATCAATGTAAGCTTATTTGTAGGCTAAGCAATAACCAGGACAATACGTGCATATAAAGAGAGATGTGGAGCACTAGAAATTGCAATGCTCCACCGGGTATTCAAACTGTCCGAACAATTGATCCGGACTGTTGATTAGGAGCACCACACATTTCATGATCTAGAATGCGAAATTTGTGCCAGGAGAACTATTCTAACCAACCAATCAATTGCCAATAAAATGGACGGTGAAGATCATTTTAAAAATAAGATGAATATTACATTTATTTGTTGGAGCCCATCATGGAAACTAATGGTTCTAAAGCAGCATTTTTATCAAGTCATCCTAACCATCCCATCCATGGCTTGTAAAACAGATGGCTAAAAAAAAAAAAGAAAACCTCTTACAGATGGATTTAATCATCCAATCAGTGTGGCTTTTTAATCATAGCCGAAGAAATGAGTGCTCAACCTAATGGACGGTGCAGATAAATTGATTGTATTGTCCAAGTCTCCCAATTCAAGTAGGAGCACTATAACTTGTAATCCTCTGATTGCACTAGATCATTTCTCATAGAATAAAAAAAGAAATAACAATGGCATTGGGCAATGCAACCATGTAAGAGAAGAGGAGGACACAACAGTCTATAATTCTTACTTTTATCTTTAAGAGCTGACTCTGCAAATCCCATATTAGTATTCTATGCAATATCTTATATTTTATTTTACCCAAGGAATGACCAGGTACACTTTCAGTTTTAAAAAGAAAATAATGGCTGTGATTGTTTTCCAAACCTGTCTAACATATGGCTGCATTAATTCCAAGAATGTCCCCCAACCAAATTCAAATTACAGATTAGTTAATAACCACAGCACAAAACTTCAAAAGAGATGGGAAACAGAACTGCCTTGCTCCAAGAAAAACAAACATCCCAACCCAATTTCCTACCAGCATTGACAGCGAGCCCGGAACGGGGCGCTTCCCAATGCAATCTGACGGTTGAGATCTCAAGCTGATGGATTTTCACGAGACAGGGTTCTGAAAATTTGATCTTTCTTCTAATCGGATGGATGATGATTTATTCTTTTGCAGAGAATCAAGTACTGCAGCTGACTATGAAAGGTTTGACAAAATCGATGAATTGGGAGGTTCTGATCCCCAGCTTCAGATCGATCTCTCCACCTCCCAACCAGAAGAAATTGGGGTCCAGTCTGACGATTGCTTCATCCAAGATCACCTAAAATCAACCCAACATCTATCTTGTTAATTATAATACATGAAATATCAGAATTGATAATCATGTGCGTATTGAAATATCAAATTGATTGGAGCACATGGGCAACTGCATATCTTGATCTAATAGTATCCGTCGATCACTTGGGCTGATATGAGCAGATACTCAATGATAAAAGACCCAACAGCAGTAAATGGCTTATTTGGATGTTTGGGAGTCCATGGTTGGTGGGTACACATATCACCTAATTACATATTGTGAGAATGGGAGTGTTTTGTTGGACCGAGAAAACACATGTGGAACAGTCTGCCTGCTCCCCGTGTTTCTGCAGAGATGGGAAAACATCAGCTCAGAGGGCCAAATCCCATTCATGAATTGGGCAGCTGCCAACTGACTTGGGTGTAGCTGTCCAAATGGGATCCCTTTAGACATGGCTCTGAATCGCACATGAATGGGATGAAATGACACCGACATGTTTTCACCCCATCTGAAAAGTGGGCCCAAATTGTGGACAGGAAGACTGGACGCATTCCTCAGCCACATGGTGAAGGTAAAAGGTCCTGCTACCCCATAATGAGCACAGACAGATCTGCATTTCCCCCAGTCCACACTTGGGGCAACATCAAAGAGGTTGATACAATTCATATCCCAAGGGCAACTGAAAGTCATGGGAAGTGGCCAAACAATCAACTGTTAGATCTATAGGCCCAGATACTGGATCCATAATAGGCCCATGTCAACAAAGGTTCATGTTAAAAGTGACCCATTTCTGTGAAAAAGGACCATAATACCCTCGTCTCTTAAACAGATGAAGATACCTTGCCCCCCAGAATGATGAGTCCCATTTCAGGTGATGAGTTAGTATTTTCTCTACCTACTCAGGCACAAGTAACAAGACATCTAACAGCACTTGCAAGTGGTAGTTTGGTCATTTACAATTGCAAGTCGCTGTTGGTCATTATTGGCAAGTGGAGTCGGTCATTTGTTAAAATAAACAGCTTGAAATGATCGAAATAAACAGATTTCCAAGTGCCAGACTGAAATTTCTTAAGTCCAACTCCAATGACTTCTACTGCTCATGCTATTCCTCAAGACGAGCTAGTATGCACTCAGACCTTACAGTGCATGCTTGCATAGGCAACTAGACATATACCTCGAGGTTGCCGTCCCACATCCACAGAGGACATCGATAACAGGAATTAGCACATTAGCCACATCCTATGTGCTCATACATGCATGCAAGTAGGCATATCGTTATTACATGCACCTGCATGCAAATATGGACATGGACATACATGAAGGCACATATCATACATGCGACGTAGGAGCCTAACACAGCTAGACAAGAATTAATTAGAGGGCATTAAACATGATGGCAGCACACCAAACAGTATCCAATGCAGACAGTCCCAAGGGTTTGAAGTGTTCAGGCAGCATCAAGCATGAGGGGCCACTCAAGTGACGTTGTCTGGAATGCATGTGCATTGAAGGAAAAATGGTCCCCGTGGAATGCTACAATTCTCAAGAGAAATAACTCAAAATAACAGAAGATTCGTAACCTAACCTCTGATAACTATGTTACCAAAGTATAATCAAGGCCTATTCAATCCACCACTATCCATGAGAGGTGTGAAATAGTACAAGTTATCAAGATGTCAAAAAGATAATTTAAAAAAAAAAAAAAAAAAAAATATATATATAATATATTTTGTTAATGTCCCCACCTTCATGGGGACATTAACAACGCAACAAACCTTTTAAATGGCACACAAGGTGACCTATTATCCATCCGAACTGTTCATTCATTAATACGACTAGAAGCAAGCAATCATGCAACAATCATGCCAATTGGGTGATCCTAAGCTTCTGATCAATAGCATGAAAATGGACAGTTGAGATTGATCGGAGAAACAAAATAAGTCCAATCATCATCTTTAAACCACTAGTAGATGGATCCCACTCTGTATTTCTTATTATTCTAAAGTAACACTTTGATTTGATGATTCTAACAATGTTCTTTATAGCTCGTAAATAATGGATGGCTGTAACAAATTGGCCACATTCAAAGGGTTAGGATCATCCCATCGGCGTGATTCTTGCGCCATGGCTTGCTCCTAGTTGTATGAATGAATGAATGAATGGTTCAAATCGATGATAGGTCACCCCTTGTGTCGTTAAAAGGTTTGGGGACATTGCTATCCCCATGAAGGTGGGGAGGTTAGCAAAACCCAAAAATAAAATGCTAGGGGTAATACTTCCAGAAACAATGATAAGTGGTGTTTGGAAAAATAAGACATCTTCATCACCGGTAATTCCATTCAATATTTCGTAGTTTCTTAGGGTCTCTAAAACCCAAAAATAAAATGCTAGGGGTAATACTTCCAGAAACAATGATAAGTGGTGTTTGGAAAAATAAGACATCTTCATCACCGGTAATTCCATTCAATATTTCGTAGTTTCTTAGGGTCTCTTTTGATTGGTCGAATCCTCCTTTCTCTCGTGGAAAGAAATCATTATCCTCGTATTTGACATTTTTTGCCCTTTGTGAAAACAAAAGTAGCTGCGGAAATCGATTTCCAATTTCCAAAGTTTTTCTTTAAAAAATGAGTGATTTCCATTTCCTAAAAAAAAAAAACCTAAGTAATGGAGGTTTCCACGTTTTTTTAAGAAAGCTCTCACTTTTTCTCCATTGACCTATCCAAATTTCCATGGAAATCATAAATGCTAAAACAAACAGGTCATCTAGGATTCTTTTCCAAAAATTTCTTTCGATGTGACCTAAGGAGAAAATGTACCCATAATTATCTAAAGAGAAACGATTCTTCCTTAAACATTCTAGACATTTAACTCCAATTTTTGTTTCTAAGGTAGAAGTATTGAGGGGTGTTTGTTCAAATACAAAAAATTAAAATTGTCTCGTGAGTTTTCCAAAATTGTTGGCTCTTCACCACCAATGAAAAATCAAAGGCAGCCCCGGCGCTTTCCCAAACAACCCATTATATCCTGATCAATTTTTCAAAGAAATTTAGTATCTTGGCAAGAAAATTCCAGGTACTTCCAATTACAATTCTGTTATTTATGAAATCTTTTGTAAATTTTAGTATAATCGAGGGGAATTTAAATAGTAAATGTTTTTCAAGAAACAGAAATTTCAAATAACGTCCGAGTGCAACAATTATAAATCCAATTAATCAGGTTTTCTCAGCTGAAATGCGTTTTTTTTCTTTTTTTCCTTTGTGAAATCTAAACTCCAAACTTCAATGGTACCAAAGCTCCAGTGAGTCTCAAGCCTACGTAAAGGAGGATGTCAGGGCCAGCTAATTGCCAAACTTTTGCAAGCAATCTTGGAAAACAACCCCAAATAGGCAGGAAGGCTATGACAATGATGATGATAATGACCAGGAACTTTCAATATGGGAATTTGATTTTGGCATTGATTGCTTACCGTACAAAGGATAGAGCATGCTTCCCTGTATTATGGTTACTTTACTTGAGATTCAGTCCCATACTTTACAGCTCGCAACATGGTAAGTGACTGTATACCATCAGTTCAAGAAGTTCATGAACATTATCTTGTGAATTATATATTACATATTATATGCTTTCTATGAAATATATATTATATATTTCCATGAAACACAATGTGGAATCTATATAGATCACACATTTTAAATAAGTTTATTTGATTTACAAATTTCACTAAATATGGCCTTTCGGGTCTTCAGGCTACAACAGGGAATTAAAACAGTGGAACAACCATATGAGCTATTATACTTCTGTCGTAAAGGATTGTCGCATTTTGTCACATTTTGCTTATAGACTTGTATAATTTTGGCTTTGCTTGAACAGCCTACATCTTTTTTCATCCTTCAGTAGTTAGGTTCGTAAATGAACAGAGACTTTCAAGCATTTTCTCTCAACTAGGAGTGAAAAGCTTGAGCACTCCCATAGCATGCTGATTTGTGTATATTGGGGTTGTGAACTTGGTTGCTACTTCAATTATCCCATATTTGCAGCAACTCACAAATAAAGCACCCAGAACTATGATTTAAGTTAAAGTCAGTTTGCAAGGCATTTAAACTAACTGTGCAATGATGGAACCGAGCAGAAATAAAGCTCCAAGAATTCGAGGGTTTAAATAACTGTTCCATAAAGAGAGATTATTTACCGGGATATCTGTCTTCATACCAATACATGTCACTGCATTGTGTTCGAATCCAGTCAACTTCAGCGACTCCTCTTCAGGTGCAAGCCTCACTGTACCCCAGCATAACCAAAGTGCAAATATCATGTCATGGATAACAATAGATAAATATAAAGATACTAATTAGCAGATGTTGCAAAAGTTTGACTGGTTCCCCAGAACAGGTCAATACATGTTGTGATACATCTTGTCTTTTGTTTTGAGAATGATCTTAGCTTTGACAAACTGCTTAGTCTGAAAACTTGAAAACATGAAATTAACAACATAATTACTTTTGCAGCAGATGATAAGTGTTAATGTATTTATATTTTTAACCATTATTCGCTACAAGTACTCATGGGCACAGCACACCCACACAAACAGGTAAACATACAAAAAACCACAAGAGACCCACACAAACGGGTAAACATACAAAAAACCACAAGAGACCCACACACCCCATGGTGCAGACAAACCATGAGTGCAGGGAGGTTGTTTGCATATTTACATGTATGGTCTGCACAACTAGTGAGACTTTGTCGAAAAATATGAACTTGATATCATTAATTTTTCATGTTGTCAAATTCCGAGTCTAAGAAACCTTGAAAGATCTTTCACCCGGATAGGAGGATTTTGCAATGTTATGTAATAATCACACTGGAAATAGCTACTTTGACTTCATTGATGACAGAGATCTATCGTTTGATACTTGGCTCTCATGGACCTTCTTTTTTTGTGGTAAAAGGTGGATTGGTGCTCCCATGGTGTATATTGGATGAATAAAAGATGCATGCCTAGCCGGCAGCAACCTAGTCCCTCCAAAGAAGGCCATACAAAAGAGTTGTACAGTTCCAAAGACAGCTAACCCCTCACAATCACAAGAGAAACAAGGAGGGGCCATAGTCATCTAACTCCCACGTTAGCCATAATCATACAACCCACCCACGATATTTCGCAGACATCAGCTCAAGAAGGGAATGCCCCTCGCTGGCACTTCCAATCTTCACGAGGCCACTGCTACTGAGTTGTTCTCTCAGAATGTATATGAAATTCCATGGAGAATCCAAGAGAGATGCTCCTTCACTTCCAACTTTTGTACCATAAGTTCCAAGATATTGGGGGGGGGGGTGGTCTGGGTCTTTGAGGAAGCTTTCCGCAACTACTCGTGAATCACTTTCCACCTACATTATTTAGGAGGCTTCTACAAATTTTAACTCCATCAAGCATAGCCCTTATCTTTGTTACTATATTGGAGGCACTCCCATAGTGCTGGTGGAACATAAATATCATCCTGCTATCATGATCTCTGCATACTCCCCCACGGCCTGGGTTGCCTCTCGAAGATCTATCCTATGGACAAATTCATAGCCATCTATCTTTCTGTTTACCTTTAGTCAAGATTATTTGTTGCTGAGAGCTCCCCATGTGAGTAGAAAATCAGCAGATCATAATTGGCAATTGCCATGAAACTAGCAGGGTATGCAAATAATGAGGGAATAAGATTTGGGTGGACCAAACATGTCAAAACATTGTATGGCCCATTCCATAAATACAGTAAGGGGAGCAAATCTTAAACACTGGCCCAACCAGATTTGCTTACAAGTTTTTTGGCTGTGGACTATTAATGCATGCATGAATCTGCATTGAGCATCCTTACATCATTGTTGTTCATGAATCATCATCATTGTTCATGAATCCTGGAAGGTAAGGAGTTATTGTATGAAACATTTGGTTTATAAAGATCAGTTCTTGGTTGTGTAAAATGCCTGTGCAGTAGAACTTTTGGCTTGTGAAGTTAGGGTAGTTGGTGCACCTGACTGGTCATTGCTAACCCTATGAAGAGAGCAAAAGCATCAATTCAAGAGTTGTGGAAACAATCAAACTAAATGTAAGAATTAATGGATCATGTTAAATAAAGCTTAAAAAAATGTTGCACAATATTACAAACAGGCCATGAATCATCCTAGTCCAGACTCCATTAGGAGGGAGGGAGGGAGAATCAACCTTTACACATTAATGGATTCTCATGCAAATGAAAGACATTTAAAGTTGATATGCATTGAGCATAGAGACTCCTTTAGGGAGGGAGGGAGTCTGAAATGTAAAATCAGGATGCATACGCCGATTATTACACACAGGGCCCTCGTTGGCAGATGTCACATATTACCGTATTTTGTTTTCCACATTTACAGCTTCTATGTCCTGACAAACACCCTTGCCAAAACTAGCCCTCCTCTATACATGAACCTCTCGCTTTGCACATTCACACAATCCTTTGCCAAACAATGGAAGTGCCTAACCCACCCATCAAGCATTAAACCGAAGTCTGCATTCGGTAGCCTCATTGAGTCATACCACCGCACATTAGGGCCATTGTGCCACTGCCTCATACTCTTGCAAAGCCACCTCACATCTCAAAGAACCCAAAGGCATCATTAATGGCACCATCCTCGTGCATTTTTAGCCTCCTAGGTCCCTATATTAACATACTTAACCTCTGGCTTGGGACCCAATGCACAATCCCGCCTAGCATGCAGCACAACAATTTTTCAAGCTGTTGAAGCAATTAAGATGGAACCGAAACCAATTAAAAAGACATTTGCATTTGTATCAATTGCAAGGTCTAAATCCACATTGACTTGCTGTGAATTTTCAATTAAAAAAAGAAGAAGAGAAAAATACAGATGTTGATAGACTTGTAGAGTCTCACCACCAAAACCTAAGGAAACCCCTACAGTTCCTAGAAGAGTCTCACTTCTAGACTATGCTCAAGAAACAACCCAATGCTGACAGTGGACAGCCATCCTTGATAAGATCTTGACGAGTCCTTTGGTCAAGATCCAATTGGTCCAAAAATTGGGAATTTCTCCCACAGGTCAATCAGACAATTAGATGGGCCATCCAATTGGATTTGTGGGACCAACAGTCCAATTGGACCTTTTTCTTATTGCTAAGTCCAATTGGACCATTAAAGTGGCCTCATTTGAAACAAACAAGCAGTGCGGTTGGCTCTGTTGTTATGAGTAGATGGTCTTGCATCACAAGCTGCAGCCTGGTAAAGGCCAAAAGGTGTTGCGTCTGGCCCAGGGAACTTGAGTATCCCACACGAAGCACCCTGGTTACGTATTGGAAGCTGTTGCAGTTTGCACCAGCTTAGTAATAGCCACCAGTTACTGTCAAAGATGTTGTGAATCATATTGGTCTTACATTCACATGATTTATCAATTTGCCACTGTGAAAAGTGTCATGATCCATAGGCCATTGCAAACTATGATCACTTCATTCTACACCCAAACACAATGCAAGCTTGTAAGACAAATGATCACAACACGAATTTTGCCATTACAACAAGGAACAAATGCTGAATTTTATGTTACCATAGCGAGTCATAAATGTATTAAGATTTTTGACTCTCAGGATATGAGTACGGGAAGGATTGGTTACAAATCATAAATGTATTAAGATTTTATTTACTGGCATGATCATATTAAGACATCCACACCAATATTGGCTATATAACCCAGTTGGTGTGCCTCTCTATAAACCCTAAATAATTAGAGCATTTAGAGTTCAAAACCCAAATAGATCTAAAGATGAAGTCTTAGGTAAGGGCATTCCCTTTCCATTGTCCAACTATCATAGTCAGTTTAGCCTTTTTAAGGGATCTGAGTATCATAGGGTGGCTTCACACTATTGATGACCTTGTTAAGATTTTTTTTTTTCCTTTTCTTTTCTGATAGCTCAACTGGGCAACCTCGATATTGAAACACACAGTCTAGCAGCTTGATCCATAATTGTGTCGGTTTTTGTCCTGAAGAAATTGGTACTAGTAACTTGTCCCATAACATGATGGATGATGAGTCCGGATAAATGACCAATTGCCTTCACCATACATCCAAAGATACTGCTTCATGTAGGGTGTTCGAATCATTTTCAAAGAGGTTTCAGTTAATTGTATAGCATAATCCCAATGCATTTACCATTGGGTTTTCCACAAAATTGCCAGCAGCTATCATTTCACTTACTCCTAGATGCATCTCATTTGTTTCTCATATGCTTAACAATTCCTGAGCATCTGTTAGCCTTTTCCTAAACACTCGATGTTTGCTCTCATAATTTCCCATACCATCTCCAGGAACTGATTCCTTTGGGGGAGCTATGATAGAAAGCATGTAGAGTTGTGTACAAATTGTTCTCTGAAAATAAAGGGAAACAATCTTCTCACTGAGACATTTTTTTTTTTTTTTTTCTAATAAACATGGCACTGAGTTGTCGTCGTCATCGTCATCATCATCATCCAAGCCTTATCCCAATTAATTTGGGTCAGATAATAAATATGGCACCGAGTAAAGAATAATAATCCAAACATGTCGGATAACCAAGGAATGAGTAGGAGTGTAACTTTGGGTGGTTTGGGTTGAGGTCAGGTTGAGGCTTGAGGGTCAACCCGACCTCAACCCAACCTCACGATGACCCAACTGCGACCCGAAATTCCTCAATACTCAACCCCAAACAGACCCAACCCGATCCAACCCAACCCAAATACATGTGCTTTCCCAAATTGACCTAAGCCAACCTGAATTTGCTCAGCCCAAATCCAACACGATTTTTTCCAACCCTAACCCAACCCAAGGACTTTGAGAACCTGACCCAACCCAACCCGAACTCAGGTTGGGCCACTTGGGTTCAGGTTGACCGAGACCCAAGTTGCAGCTATGGGAATGACATTGCTTCAACTAAGCTAAAACTTAATAGAAACCATAGAGATGATGTTCAACAAGCTCTGTCATCTCCAATTCATATTCAACTGCAAAAGAAATCAACTTTGAAAGCATGATGAAATCCGTGATCTGCCTTTCTAATTAGCAGAAACAAACTTACGGTTGAACTTCTTCTTCGGTATCTTCCCGTTATTAATCGAGTACAGGAAGTTTTTCACATTTTCAGCATTTAGTCGAGCTGTATACTGCAACAAAGCAAATGAGAATTATATGACAACCTGGTAGGCAGGGTTAAACTGCAAATATTATGTGAAATGGAAAACAACTAATGTACCTGAATGACAACAACATAATACTTTGAATTGTTAGGATTGCTACAATCAGAAACACTGGCATGGGCTTGTGTATTGACCTGCGAAGAGAAAACAGAAGCTCCCCATCACATTAAGAGAATCCGAGAGTGGCTGATGGCTACAAATAAGTGCAAACACAGAATTTTAAGATCTGAAAGAGAATAGTCTTGGTAACAGAATAAGAATAACAAAAGTTAGTTGCAAAATTCAAAAAGGGTCTATAGGGTCTTTTTATTTGTCTATGAAGTGGGCAAAACCAAATTGTTATTATTATTATTATTTTTCCTTAGCATTCACAATAAGGGTCCGGGCTTCAAGGTGCAATTATGTTACTTTCAAGTTGGACTTGAAAGATACGTAACTGTAATTTGAGTCCTGCTACCTCCATTTGGATCCTGAGAAATACCAAGAATTTTGTTTTTTCCTGTTGATTGCAATGAATGTCTGTAACTCAATTCCTTGTGCATCCAAATGCAGCCGAACATACTTCTACTAAAAAGTGATAAATGAAATACACCACTTCAGGAACACTGAGAAATCAATTGAAAAATTACTAAGGACATGCATAAATGAAAGCAAACTAAGGATGTTAGAATTTCAGATAGTTTTGTCCCATCATCAGCACATAGTTGATTTCCTTACTCAACAGATGCAGTTCCCAGATTACAAGACTAGCAAAACTGAGTTGCAAGAGAACTCCAATTAGTGAGAATTCTCAAACGCTTTCTACAGCTAGCATCCCTTCATGCATTGATAAAAAGATATGAATGTAGGCATGTTGACACGTAAAATTTACCAAGTACAATCTACACTCACTTGAGATAGGTAGTGCGGATCGGCCCGCCCATGCAACCACGATTCAAGGCAATACTCGTGTCACATGTGGTAAAAGGGATGGCTGCATTTTTTATGTAGAGCAGATTGCGGATAGTTTCATGGCCAAGATGGACCAGAAAAGGCCCGGTCGACGACAGAAGTGATCCGGACCATCGGACCTTAGATCGGGCGTATCTCACAATCCGGAATGAGTTATCGGGCGTAAAATATATGATTTTGGGGTAGAACGAGCTACTTTAGCCAACCAACCCAGCTACGCTAGGTTGCGCAGCCCAGAATTGCGAAATAACCCTGGATCGACGGTCGTTTTCCTGTTTTAATTTCGTTTTTACTATAAATAGTAAGTTTTAGTTTGATTATAACTCTTCATCTGTTGGGCTTTAGGAGTTGCGCCCAACATGAAAAGAGCTTAGAATAATTAGGAGAACGGTTTGGTGAAGCCAAATAGGACACTTACTATTTTTGGCCAAAAACCTTGCGCACTAGTAGACATCACGGCCATCTATAAATAGTAAGTTTACTATTTATAGTAAGTTGCGGATTCTAGGAGTTTTAGTTGTAGTTTGATTATGATTTCTTTCCCGTTGCTTGATACCCCTATTTAAAGGGTTGTGAACTCATTTTTATGGATTAACTAATCAATTTCGAATTTATTAGAATTTATTTATATTTTTTGCTTCCTTTTCTCGTGGATTCAAGAAGTCTCTGTGAGGAGTCCAGAGAAGCTCCGTGGATTCGGAGTAGTTATCCTCTTGAGGAAGACGGTGATCGACCTTATCACGTTCATCCCTGCGTCAATTGGTATCAAAGCGAGAATTCCCCTTAGGCCGATGACAAACAATGAAGGTATGAATCAAAATCCTGTGGATGGTGATCCAGGGATTCGTTATCTTTCGGAAAGAATGGAAGCTTTCCACCGGGAGAGTCAGTTAACCATAAAAGGGCTGCAGGTAACCCTCGACCGTCTTGCGGATGCACTACTTCCGCCCCGAGCCCTAGGCGGTGCTCCATCACCCGTGGTTGCCGTACCAGTACGACACAACCCCGATTTTCGTATAGCACTCCTAGTGGCAAACCGTAGGGCTACATCAGATGATTCAAGTTCTAGCGACGAGGACCTTAATGAGGGTTTTGCTCGACGACCAATCCATGAAGGCAATCATCTAGATTGTGCTGAAAGAGACTATCGAGATAAGATTGAACTTCCTAGTTTTAACGGTTTATTACGTATAGAAGATTTCCTCGATTGGCTAGCCGAAGTAGAGAGATATTTTGATTATATGGACGTGCCATATCATAAAAGGGTAAAATTGGTAGCGTTTAAGTTAAAATCTGGTACTTCTGCATGGTGGGAACAATTACAACTCTCACAAGCCCGCCAGAACAAGGCGTCCATCTCATCATGGCCACAGATGAGACGTCTTCTTCGATCACGATTTCTCCCCAGTGATTATGAGCATATATTATTCCAGCAATACCAAAATTGTCGACAAGGAAATCGAACCGTCACAGATTACACTGAAGAATTCCAGTGGTTGACTGCATGAAATGATTTGTCAGAATCTGAGTCACAGAAGGTAACACGATTTATAGGTGGATTGCGACCAACAATTCAGGACCGAGTTCAGATGTATCCAGTCGGGACCGTGGATGAAGCAGTTCAATTGGCGGGTAGAGCAGAAACACAACTTGCAAGAGTTCCTGCTCGTCCCTATCCTTCAACTCGACCCCCCATGACGGGTCCCACGCAGGATCCAGTGCTGGCACGAGGAAAAGATCCAGTAGGAAAACGTCCTAAACCTCCTACAACCACAAACCGTGATACGGGGAGCGGCTCATCCAGACCTCAACAAGCAGCACCCACAACAGTGGGCCCGAGTAGGATTCCAAATCCTTATGCTTGGCCAAGGTCGAACAATTATTACCACTGTGGCCAACCAGGCCACTTATCAAACACTTGTCCTTAACGTCCTGTAATACACTTGACTATAAATAAAGAGGGCACTATAGGTGAGGGTTTGATTCCCCTCCTTGGCTTTACCTGATACACATGGTTGTGAGTGATTGTGTGTATCTGCAGGGATTAGTCTCACTTCAAAAAAGAGGTGGGGACACCCTATGTCTTCAAAAAAAATAATAATAAATAAAGGGGGCACTGAATATGAGGCCGCAGAAGAAGACCATGACTTTGATGAACATGAACAAATCATTGAAGAAATAGCAGGTGATGATGAAGTGACGGACGAGGATCGTGGCAAATTTCTAGTTGTAAGGCGATTACTGTATACCCCACGAAAGGAATTACATCCACAACGACATAATATATTTCATACTCGGTGCACTGTCAACGGAAAGGTCTGTGATGTGATCATAAACAGTGGTAGTAATGAGAATATCGTCTTAAGCGTGATGGTGGACAAGTTGCAACTACTAACGACGAAACATCCTTCCCCGTACTCAATTGACTGGATAAAAAAAGTGAATGAGACTAAGGTAACTGAACAATGCACTATCTTATTTTCAATTGGTAAAAATTATAAGGATTAAATGCTTTGTGACGTGGTCGACATGGAAGTTTGCCACATGCTATTCGGTCGACCCTGACAGTCGGACCGTGATGCGACCCATCGGGGACGAGATAATGTCTACATATTCGTCAAGGATAGTCGAAAAATAATCCTTGCCTCTATGGCACCAGAGAACCACCCTAAAGCCTCTAAAGTGGAGGGGAGTTCCCTCTTGACTATTCGGGATTTCATGGAGGAATCCAAGGAAACCGGCGAGGTATACGCCGTAGTGGTGAAGGGCGATGAAGATGAACCCTTAAACATCCCTCCAAGTTTAAGATTGTTACTAAACGAATTTAAAGAAGCCTTGCTTGAAGATTTACCTGATGGATTGCCCCCAATGAGGGACATTCAACATCACATAGACCTCGTCCCTGGGGCTAGCTTGCCCAACCGCCTTCATTATCGGATGAGTCCGAAGGAGTGTGAGATACTTCAGGGGCAAGTAGAGGAATTGATCCGTAAGGGTCTCTTAAGAGAGAGCATGAGCTCATGTGCCGTACCAGCATTATTAACGCCAAAAAAAGATGGAGCTGGCACATGTGTGTCGACAGCCGGGCAATCAACAAAATTACCATTAAATATCAGTTCCCAATACCACGGTTGGACGACATGCTCGATATGCTAGAAGAGACAAAGGTGTTCTCTAAACTAGATCTAAAGAGCGGGTACCATCATATTCGTATCCGACCCGGTGATGAGTGAAAACGACATTCAAGACCAAGGAAGGGTTGTATGAGTGGCTGGTCATGCCCTTCGGCCTATCGAATGCACCAAGCACTTTTATGCGTTTGATGAATCAAGTTCTAAAACCGTTCACTGGCCGATTTATGGTAGTATATTTTGATGACATATTGATATATAGTCAGGATGAGACGGAGCATAGGAAACATCTCAGGCAGGTGCTACAGGTCCTACAAATTAACAAGTTGTATCTCAATTTGAAGAAGTGTAGTTTTTTAACTGACAGCCTATTGTTTCTAGGATTTGTTGTAACGTCCACAGGCATTCGTGTGAACAATGAAAAGGTGCGAGCCATTAGGGAATGGCCGATCCCGACAAATAGTCATGAGGTGAGGAGTTTTCACGGGTTGACGACTTTCTATCGTCGATTTGTGCGAGATTTTAGCACCATAGTCGCGCCTATAACAAATTGCATGAAAAAAGTACCATTCCAGTGGACCGATAAAGTTGACAAGAGCTTTCATGAGATTAAGCATCGTTTGTCTACAACACCGGTCTTGGTGCTTCCTAATTTCGACAAATTGTTTGAGGTTGAGTGTGATGCGTCATACGTCGGAATTGGAGGAGTATTATCACAGGAAGGCAGGCCGGTAGCCTTCTACAACGAGAAGCTCAGTGAAGCCTGAAAAAAGCGGTCGACTTATGAGCTTGAGTTGTACGCAGTTGTTCAGGCACTGCAACATTGGCGGCATTATCTGATTCAAAGAGAGTTTGTTTTGTACACTGACCATCAAGTATTAAAGTTTATTAATAGTTAGACCAACATGAATCGTTTGCATGCTAGATGGGTTGCATTTTTACAAGAATTCACGTTCGTTCTGAAGCACAAGTCAGGGCAGCAAAACAAGGTGGCTAATGCACTTAGCCGTCATGCATTACTATTTGTTATGATGAGCAACGAGGTAGTCGGCTTTGACTGTCTCAAGGAGCTGTATGCCGAGGATGAGGACTTCAAAGATTCTTGGATGAAGTGCCAAGAAGGTCACCCTAATGACCTTCATATAAAGGACGATTTTCTCTTCAAAGGGAATCGATTGTGCATCCCCCAAAGTTCTCTGAGGGAGCAGATTATTCATGAGCTACATGAAGGTGGCCTCGGTGAACACCTTAGGCGAGACAAGATGCGAGCTTTTGTAGAAGAGCGGTATTACTGGCCGCAATTAGTACGTGATGTGGGAAAAGTCGTACAACGTTACCATGTTTATTAGACCTCCAAGGGATAATCTCAGAATATGGGCCTCTACACCTCGTTACCCATGCCTGACGGTCCTTGGAAGGATTTATCAATGAACTTCATGCTTGGTCTCCCACGAAGACAACGCGGCATGGATTCGATGTTCATGGTGGTAAATCGTTTCTCCAGGATGGCACACTTTATCCCATGCAAGAAGACCCTCGATGTAACACATGTGGTAAATCTATTCTTCAAGGAGGTCGTACGGCTACACGGGGTCCCCAAGACCATTACTTTTGATTATGACACGAAGTTCATTAGCCACTTTTGGCGGACTTTGTAGACTCGATTCGATACACGACTTCAATTCAGCAGTGCTTACCACCCACAGCCTGATGGGTAGACTAAAGTTGTGAATCGTACGTTGGGAAACCTTCTTCGGTGTATTTCAGGAAAAAAACCGAAGCAGTGGGCTTTGGCCTTGTCTCAAGCAGAGTTTACATTCAACAACATGGTGAATCGCTCGACAGGAAAATCACCGTTCCAGATTATCTATGGACGAGTGTCTCACCACACATTTGACTTGGTCCCTCTACCCAAGCACCCAGGCGCGAGCATTGCAGCAGAACATGGCAGACAAGATCATGGGCATCCATGTGAAAGTGCAGACCAAGCTACATGCCTCGAACGAGAAGTACAAGGAACAAGCAGACAAGCACCGGCGACAAAAAGTGTTCGAAGTGGGCGATCGCGTTATGATCCATCTGCGCAAAGAGAGATTTCCAACCAGGACATACAACAAGTTGAAAAATAAGAAGATTGGACCCGTCCCAATCATTCGAAAGATCAATGACAACGCTTACGTTGTTGATCTTTCAGATGACATGGCGATCTCACGGATTTTTAACGTCGCGGACCTGACCGAGTATCATGAATCAGAGCAGGATGAGAACTCGAGGACGAGTTTTTTTGAAGTGGAGGGGACTGATGTAGAGCGGGTCGCGGACAGTTTCATGGCCAAGATGGACCAAAAAAGGCCCGGTCGACGACAGAAGTGATATGGACCGTTGGACCTTAGATTGGGCGTATCTCACAATCCGGAATGAGTTATCGGGCATAAAATATATGATTTTGGGGTAGAACGAGCTACTTTAGCCAACCAACCCAGCTACGCAGGATTGCGCAGCCCGAAATTGCGAAATACCCCTGGATTGACGGTCGTTTCCCTGTTTTAATTTCGTTTTTACTATAAATAGTAAGTTTTAGTTTGATTATAACTCTTCATCCGTTGGGCTTTAGGAGTTGCGCCCAACGTGAAAAGAGCTTAGAATAATTAGGAGAACGGTTTGGTGAAGCCAAATAGGACACTTAATATTTTTGGCCGAAAACCTTGCGCACTAGTAGACATCACGGACGTTAGAGGTGGGCATTTGTTACCCGATCCGCCAGATCCGACCCAATTAGACCCGATCCGGCCCGTTCTGAACAGAACCGATGGCCAAGATCAGGCCTGATCAGGTTTGAATGTTCAGATCCGTTTGATTTTCGGGACAGGTCCGGATAAACCTCTGTCCGAACCGACCTGACCCGTATACCAGAACAAAACAGACCCAACCCGAGTGAGCGGGCAGTATAAATTAAAATTTTATTTTTATTTTACCCTAACTTTCTCTTTCCTCTCTTTTCTTACCCTACCCGTTTTTACAGCGACTCTCCCTTTACCCTCTTTTCTTACCCTAATGGCCTAACCCAACCCGAACGACGGACGATTGTCGATCGCTGCCCCTCGGACGATCTTCTTCCTCTTCTTCTTCAGCGCCGACGTCCATCACTGTCCCGCCGTGGATTTTATAGTGTCGTCCCTGTCTGCATCGATCGGGTAAGTATTTTTTTTTCTAAATGCTCACTTGATTCCTGCCAATGTCTTCAATGGTTGTCAAATCCGAACAGGAGTGCAGAGCTCATGGTCGGAGCATCGTGCAATGAAAGACAGATTCACTGCAAAGGTTTGTAGGTTGAGTTTGACCTTCAAAGCGATGTCTAGGGCCGGCCATGATGCGTGGATAACATCCGTCGGTTGTGTGCTTCCTCTCATGTTTTCTATGGATCAAAAGATTGGGTGGGCCACACTATAGGGAACAGTTGGATGAGAAATCACACCGTTGAATACCATCAGGATTGTGTGGCGCTCACAGTGTTCGAATATGTTATCTGCCCATTCAAAAGATGGTCCCCACTAAAATGAATGGACACCCAAGAACTCAGGTGGGCCACGCATGATTTTAGAGGCTTTAGGAATGGCACACCTGAGTTTCGGATATGCCTGATTTTCCACCGCCATTAAGAGCACGAGGGAACTTACACGGATGGACAAATTGCATGCCATGAAAAAATATCAGTAGCCGGGCACGTCACCTTGTCTGTTAAGATTAACCCACAGAGCTTTGTAGTGGATCCAACATCTCTGTGCAATACATCAAGTGGCTGGAGACACTTCGGCTCTGGGATGAACTTCCCACATCAGCAGCATTTCTTGCTGATGCTGCACATAAAACAGGCTGATTGTTTTAAGATAGCACTCCGAGGGGACGATTCTGCAGCTTTTCACTAGAAGGGAATGCATGTAGATTACATCAATTGTTCCTACTAATGGCATGCAAGAAAGTTGTTCTACCAATTATGTATAGAAATTTGCAAAAGTTAACTTCAAGAATGATATTATTGATCGGAGAGTTATTCTATATTTGAATGAGTGCTTCTGCGGGAAAATGCATTGCAAGGAGAATGCAGCATATTTAGTTTAGAATTGTTTGAAAAAAGTCACTTTAAAGGATGTTGCTTTTGACTTCTCCATTGAGCATGTATCATCTATAGTTTGGCATTTCCTTTATTGTTTATACGCTGCATTTCTCCATTATTTACTTGACCTTAGTCCTATCTCTTGCTGTTTTGTTTGCTTCTCCATTTTATAACACATTTGTGCTGAATTTGTTCATGCAACTCAATCATTGGATTTGTGGTTAAATCTTGGTTTGCTGTCCTGTCATGATATTAATCTTAAAATTGTTCAAGTCATATTGACCAGTTACTCATCATTTTGGTTGCTTGGATCTGTGCACATTAATTAAAATATTTGGGATCATTACAAGATAGCCCCAACAGTCTGGAATTGTTTGCCAAATGAAAATGCTGATAATTATGACAGTTATAGCTGACCATTGCTACTCATGCACAAGAGAAAATAGGGTGCATGTTTGAAAGATTCAAGCCACTTATCAGGAGGGCCCAACTACATCTATCACTCGACTTTCGGGAAAGGTATGGGTAATTGAAATAAATCACTCCTTTAACAATCTATCATTGCCTATTGGCCAGACTGTTGGATATAGTATGATCTATGGTGGGTCCAACATGATGAATGTCATGGATCTCATGCAATTGTGCTCTATTCACACATACAACCCATTCGCTCTTGCATAAAGATTAGCAAACCAAACAGATATGAAGTAAAGAAATCTATGTTGTGTTGTTTAATGGATTTTCTCCTCCTCTAATGCAATGAAATCTTTCGACCATGTATAGATATCCTCACTCTCAGGGCACCAAAACAGTCACATTGAACTGCAACACTCTCTATTCATGCACCCTTTTAGATGTGTGACCGAATATCACGCATACATGTATATATATGTAGGCATCCATATATATGGCAGCATGTGGAGAAGCAAGGATCAACAAGCCTTGTGGAATTAGCAAACCTGACAAACAGAGACATGAATGAGAATGCAGGTTCATTTCACTACACCCACATTCATGAAAAAGAAAGATAACCCCATGCGCCAACATGGCCCACGAATTTGAGATCCAAGAAGTCCATCACATTGTCTGAAGGTGCACATGCCCGTGTCCTAAAATCAGGGAAGTCCACTCAACAAACATACCACGATATTAGAAACAAATGGATGGTCTAGAACCATGTAGCTCAAGTGATCTGGAGATGGACCTGAATTTTGGTCAAGAACATTTGTATGATGGGACACCTTGACCCTCACATGCTTGTGCCAAATTGGCACATGGGGTGATGTGTACACGGCCTCCCTTGTGTAGGTGTGGATTTAGCAAGGCTCATGAGAACGAAGGAACGAAGCTGACAGCCAAAGAATTTCCGCACAAAAGCTTTCCATGCTCAGTCATTTGAAGTAAGTGACAGTTATAACCAGTTACAGCCTAATCTTCTCAGTAGTTGTTTCCTACTCTGAACTAAAACAGGCGTGAGAAACCATACCTTCCAGCGTGGCGGAGACAGGCGTGAGAAACCATACTTTAAAGGACTCAGCTTTTCAAGTTCTATCACTAATGGTGGCTAGCACTCTCTCTTCCTCAGATTCAACAAGAAGAAGCGATGATCTCTCTCTCTCTCTCTCTCTCTCTCTCTCTCTCTCTCTCTCTCTCCTCTCTTTTTCTTTTTTCCTTGTTATCAATCCGAACTTGGGCCAATCCGATCCGACTCGGTTTTCCTGACCGAGTCGGACTCAGATCGGTCCAGGTTAGCAGGGTTTAGGATCGGATTGGGTCAGAGGACCCAGATTCGGTCCCAGTTCTGACCGAGTTCGGGTCAGGCCACGCAGAACTCAGACCTGGTCGAGTTGGGCCGAATCCGATTCGACTCGGTCCGATGCCCAGCTCTAACGGCCGTCTATAAATAGTAAGTTTACTATTTATAGTAAGTCACAGATTCTAGGAGTTTTAGTTGTAGTTTGATTATGATTTCTTTCCCATTGCTTGGTACCCCTATTTAAAGGGTTGTGAACTCATTTTTATGGATTAACTAATCAATTTCGAATTTATTTCTATTTTCTGCTTTCTTTTCTCGTGGATTCGAGAAGTCTCTATGAGGAGTCTAGAGAAGCTCCGTGGATTCGGAGTAGTTATCCTCTTGAGGAAGACGGTGATCAACCTCATCACGTTTATCCCTGCGTCAATTTTCCACCGGGATTCTCCCCATTTTAAACCTCATTTGCTTCCCACACCACACCTAGCTTTTTTGGAACGAACTCCTGTGGGAAAATTGAAGGATTCCAAGACCTCTACACCTGAATTCTAGTACTCAACCAAAATGGGCCCTTGCACATCCAATGATGCCATTGCCCTGCACCAACTCAGCTCCAGCAGCTTTGCGTTGAACAATGATGTCATCACGTCACAATGGGAAAGTAGGAAACCAAAAGAAGACTGTGCACTGTGCATCACCTTCTGCGCCACAAACTATGGAGCCAAGGGCGAATTGAGAAATCGGGCCCACAACCCTATAAATACCCTTGGGGCAATCCTTTCGAAAGAGACAATGGGGGGGGGGAAGGGGTGGGAGGAGGAGGAGGAGAGAGAGAGAGAGAGAGAGAGAGAGAGAGAGAGAGAGAGAGAGAGAGAGAAGACAACATGAGAAGGACCTAATAGGGATTGAACCTTGGAACCTTCAGGTGTAGGTGCTCATAAGGTGGGCCTCACTAGCTTGAACCTTCCGCCACCTTCATTGGGATGGTTCGGTGCCGTGCTAGGGACCTCAATGATGGGATAGGATTTGCACCATAGGCCTAAGCCACACAATGTTGGCCTTGATCTTAAGTGCCACACGCTATTGGATCAAGCTCTGCACCCAGGCACATACCCACCAACAACATCTACATGTAGGTGCAAAGTTCTCCTTTAGCCTGCATAATGGCTTTGGGCATAGAAAGCCTACAACAGGCCTCTCATACATCCACACCCCCATATCAAATGCATATCCTTCCCTTACAATTGGCGCTAGGCGCAAAGGGTCTCATCACCCTATGGTGAGAGCTAGAGAGTTGTATCCTATTCGTCCTCGATATGTAAGCCCCCACGGTATTGTTGAGACAATTGTTCCTATATGTCAATGCCATTATGAGCCTCTTGGTTCTAAGTATTCTAAAGATGAAGAACCAAGAACCTAAACACGTCCAAGGCCCGGCCATGCCTTTAGATCTTCACTGGTTTTACCTTCTAATCAAGGGTTTTCCCCAGAGATGTAATTAAGGGCCTGTGCTAGAACACGATTTGAAATATAAATGACCCCAAACGTTAATTAATGCCATTCAACCTGACTTTCTTTGGGTGCACAATATGTAAACATCCACATTTATGGACAAGCAGGGTTCAAAATACTCGATCATCACTTAAGGACAACAATAACTCCTTAATGCAATCATGAAACTCAAGGACCTTTTATCACAAATTCTGCATGTCTCATCTCTTGTTGGCCAATCGGATTGTTGACACCACTACCTCTCATGGTCAACCCATGATGCCAACCATGGCTATATGAGACGGCTAATGCCTAATGGCTAATGAAAAGGTCAAAACACTACTCCTAATCCATCCAATACTACCTCCAATTTAGCCAACACTACTCTCCATCAAATAAACATAAACAAATTCAAAAAACACAATTTTTTCTCTAACAAGGCACCGCCATAAAAGCATGCAAAATAAGTACATCAAAACATCTTCATTAACCCAAAACCATAGGTTCATTCTATAAATGAAAAAAAAAATAAATTTGTTAATCAGGAAAAGGATGCACTAGAATAAAGGGGCAAACATTCCAAGACAGAAAGTAGACCCACAGACCCCTGCTTGTCTCCCGTTCCAACATGATTAAAAGCAATGTTTAACCTAGAGGCTAAAAGACTGATTTCATAATAATAATAATAATAATAATAATAATAATAATAATAATAAAATAAAATAAAAAATGTTATAGAGATTATATATGGCCAAATATCATCATTAGCCCTGAAGTGTGATCTCACTTAAGAATACGACTTATTCGAGAGAATAACAGAAATTTTATTGAAACAAAAAGATTAATCCAAGAGAATAGAGTTCACAATACAAGAAAGCAAGTAGGGCACACCCCTTTTGCTCTTCTTGTACTCGACGAAATCAGCCTCCTGACCTAATCACTTAAGAATAGTAAGGGATACCCATAATGGTAATAAGAGTATAGCGGGATTTCTATCTTTATGGCCCCACTGTGATATTTATATATGGCTGACAAATGATGCAACCTGACAGATCACCGATCTAGATGTTGATGCATCCGGCCACACAAGCTGGTTGACCAAAGATCGGGCCCATCCAAGGTCCGTGATTAAGGAGGATCTAGATCATCCAACCATCTAAATTGACGATTTGAACAACTTTACGAGTCTACATTTATCTAATAGAAGATCAATGATCCTAGTGTGTGCTATGTACCAAATTGGTAGTCATCTACTTAGTTGTTAGAGTTAAGAGTATTTTCATTTATTATTTTCATCAAATATTTGGTGGTCACTTTTAGGGTATCAAACGATGTTTGAATGACATAAAATTGGTCTCATTTGAAAGCCTATTGAGCTAGCTTTCAATCAAGCCCAAGATCTTGTAATTTTTATACTGTTTGCAAGGTATTTTGTATCAGTAACGGTGGCCATAACAATCATTATCATTACCAATACGGGTATCAGCCGTAACGGTCAATAAAGGGGCATAACGATTGTTACGATCCCTATCATGGTTAGAAATTTTTTTATGCTCGAAAAATTTTGAAAAAATATCTAGCAAATCCAAAATATTGTAAATATTCCAAATATGTATTCGTTTTTTGTTTTGAACAAGTTTATGGTAGCATAACAATCCACTCTTTGGTGAGAGTGTTGTATCGAGTTGTCTAGTGAATTTATGAACATGGTTATATGTCTCTAATGTTTACACATCATGATCAAGCTTTAGAACTAGAAATTGGAGAAAGAGTGATAAATACCACTTTTTTCAATTTTTTGGAAAAAAAAAGGCCATTGAAGCTTCTATTTGCTCAAATCGCTTCTATTTGCGGTTTTAATCCCAAAAACTATAATAAGAGTGGTTGATATCTGCTATAGAATGACCTAGGAGAGTTTTAGACATGAGAAAAGTGAAAAAAAAAAAAAAAGAGGAATTTTTTTTATTTAAATAGGAAAAAAGTGGTAACCGTTACAGGGGTAACGGTCGTTGTGCCTTGTAACGGTTGTTACGCCCCCCATAACGGCAGATATGGTCCCAAAAATCAAGCTAGAATCGTGGTGACTAAGTTGTTACCTACGGCCGTGCATGATGAATACAGAATACCTTGACTATTTGAGTGAGCTACAACCAATTTACATAGAGCGTATATGGTTATGATGGGATGCAAGGATATTTTGGTCATTCTTGATATTTTAGTAAAAACAAATAGTTAGGATTGGAAGTAATAGATGGTTAGGGTTATATTAAGATTTTCTCTTGCTCTAAGAATAAAGACATTTATCTAAGTTACAATGAAAAAAAAAATCTTAGGCTATAGCATGTGGTGCTTTCCCTGTGTTGCATACGATAGAAGAAAACAGGATGTTTATTGCGATTTCTAGCATAGCTGCTAGTAGTTAAATATCAATCCATAACCCTTGCCTTTTTTCTTTTTCTTTTCGTTGTGTATATGAAATAATTTAATGGCTTGATATTCAAGAAAAGGATACATATCCAAATTGATACTCTTTATTCGATTTGGTTGCATTAGCTTGGTATCAAAGCAAGTTCCATTCCTTGGGATTGGTTCTCTTTTTTTATTCTTATTCCCCAATTCTACCCCATCACCGAACAATAAAATTTTGCTAGTTCTCTAACACTATTTTACAAAATTTTCCAATTTCCTTCACCCAAAACCCTAATTATCAAAA
Organism: Magnolia changhungtana; assembly: GCA_030180095.1. Classification (NCBI taxonomy): domain Eukaryota; kingdom Viridiplantae; phylum Streptophyta; class Magnoliopsida; order Magnoliales; family Magnoliaceae; genus Magnolia; species Magnolia changhungtana. Next base: position 14,803,941 of record JASAUF010000669.1, read on the forward strand.
CCCCCAAATTTCCCGATTCTCAAACCCTAATTTTCTCAATTTTCCTAGCCACATTGCAATTGTGTCTCCCAAAATTTCCTAACACTATAAACCCATTTTTTTCTCAATGTAAACACCCAAGTTATCAACTTCTCTGAATTCCCTAACCTAAATTCCCATCTTCTCCAAAATTTCCCCAAATCAGAAACCCAATTTTAACCGTAAATCCAAATGAGCACTTAAACAGCACCCAAACCCAATTTTAGGAAGTCAAGTGACATGATGAAGATGCTCCAATAGATGGTAGAAGAGTTAGATGTCGTGAATGGATCAGGTGCCTACTAAAACCCTGCTAAGTGAAGTATTTAAAATGAAAGTAGTGGTATATGAAAACATTATTTAGATTATATCGATGGAATAGTCATGAAAATTTTTTATTGGACAGCAATTACGAGATTGTTGCAATTGGGATATTTGCCCAAGTACGAAGAGCATCCCTTTCCATGTTATCTTTTAACCTATTACTTTCGAGAAAAGTATTATGGAGATGTATGATGTAGAGTCACTCCATTGATCATTGTCACCTGATAAGGATACAACATTTGATAGGTCATTCATGAAGAGAAAAGAAATACATAAAATTTTGTGAAGGAAGAAAAAATTCATGATGAGCCCGATATTTGAAGAGCCCTGATCATCTTTCAAATCTTCAGAAGAGGAAAAGAAATAACTAACAAAAGAAGAGAAGGAAGCGAACCAAGTGGTGGAACCTAAGGAAGCAATGCTTGAAACTCCAAAAGAAAATGTTCCTAGTGACAACGTCCTGATCCAAGGTGATGCTCATGAGGAATCAGCCATTGGATTGATCAATGGATCCATGAATCACCTTATTGATGGATCAACAGTAGGATCAAATGATCAACTGTAACAAAAGAGGTGATGCTCCTGAGTAATTAGACATTGGATTGATCGATGGATCCACGAATAGCCTTATTGGTGGATCAACAAGAGGATTAGACGAAGCATCAACTGTAACAGAAGAGCTCATAGATAAATTTATTAGAGTCGATGGATTTGAATTAAAGGATAAAACGACATGAAACTCAAGCATCAAGGTCACCCAAACAATGAGTTGCTCAACAATCGTATCAGTTAATTCTATGGGGAACATCAAAGCTATGATGGGCACTTTGGTCCTGTCTCAACGACGATCAAAAGACATGGGTCAAAGGCGAGTAGTGACAAAGGAGACACCACAATGGCTTCATCGACAACAAAGAATGAATCTACAATCCACATTCCAGCCATCCAATGATGCAGGACATGAAATGTAAATATGATATGCAAGATTTCAGGCTTAGATCATACCATTCATAAACAATTACACAAATTCCACATCCCACATGAAAATCCAAACGTTCAATTAAAGGGGAATTTATGCGGGTCCAGGCCTACACATGATGAAATTTGGATCAATAAAAATTATGAAGCAAACGATACTCAAAGATAAGAAATAATCATTCACACATACATAGTAATCAGTCCTAATCCAAGGGATTCACCAAGTTTTCAAATCAAGGAATCTTAGGGAAAGAAAAGGGGCATATAAGTTAGGGAAAACGTAATCTAGGGCTAGGTTTCATGAAAAAAAAAAGGGCTATAAGAGGATAAAAACCTGAACCAAAAGACGATCCCGCGTATGGATAGCGGGCTTGGGGCGCTCCGTCGAAGTTTCAACTCGCCTACGGGCTGAAATCTGGAAACCTGCTGTAATGAAGAACTCCGATGCAACAGAAGGACGAATTCGAAGTATGGATGGTGGGGGAAGATGAAAAAAAGATGATGGGGGATGGGGATGAATCGGGGTCGATGTGGCTTCGCACCACGGTAGTTAGCCCTTCGAAAAGGGAGGGCTTCGCACCCACTTTTGAGTTCTTCCACAACTCACGAAGAGAGCAGAAAACTAAAGCAGGAATTTTTATTAAACTTCAATGAATCAAAAGAACTACAATGGGTGCCTATTTATAGGGAGAGCCCTATACCCAAAAACTCGCACCATGTGCGACACCTATTACTTGGCGATAAAGTAAACTAAAATAAAAACCAAACATAGAAATCTAAAGCTGTTCACAATGTTCTAAATAATAACAATAAGCAAAACCTAAAAAATGAAATCAATCCGACGAGTGGGCCACGATCATGAGATCCCATGATGGGCTTTTCTTAACTATCGGACCCACTTTTCTGAACCAAAACTTGTCTTCTAGCTAGGAGACCCTCCTTGAACGTCGTCATCGAGCCGATCGATGATGGGATCCTCCTTCTGGCGTACATACGTGCGCAGGGGTGGTGGTGTGCGGCCGTGCGTGTGCATGATGTCCTCATCAACTCTCCTCCGCGAAGATTTCGTCCATCGGGCGAAATAAAACTCCTGAACTGCTCTAGGATGTCAGGATCAAGTCGCCGGAGCTCCGCCTCAGTGAGCCATGTGCTGTCTGAAGCTGGACGTGACTTCCATTTAACAAGGTACTTCTGAAACCCGCCATCCGATGTAGAAATTATCTCATGGTCCAGGATATCCTCTATTTCCTCTCTTGGGGTGTGAAGGCTAGGTATGGGAGGTAGAGGCTGGGATGAAAGGTCGGGAAGAGGCCATGGATCAAAGGTTAAGTCTGGAGAATCAGGACGGGTGGGCGAAGGGCCGGACAAAGTATCAGTGGGTCCCTGAAAAGCAACTAGATCCTCCACATTGAATGTGGAACTAATTCCCATGGAGGGTGGAAGATCTACCTCATACGCATTGAGACCGTTTCGCTTTATAATTTTGAAGGGTCCAGCGCTACGCGCGTGTAACTTACTTAACGGCCCCCTGGAGGGTACCGCTCGGGCCTGATGCGGACCATCACAGTCCCCAATATTGAACTCTTTGAAACGTCTATGTTGGTCTGCAGAAAATTTGTATTGCTCATTACTAGTAGTGATCTTTCGCCTGATTTCTTGATGCAATGAATGTATGTGATACGCAAAAGACTCTCTAGACTACGATGGCCTATGGGATAATGACATGGGGATAAGATCAATAGGCTTCCTAGGCTTGTAACCAAGAACGACTTCAAAAGGACTTAAACCCGTGGACCTATCGACAGAACTATTGTATGCAAACTCTGGCCATGGGTAGTACGACGTCCCACGTCCCGGTATGCTCCCCTACTAAACATCGAAGTAAGCTCCTAGGCTTCTATTAACCACCTCGGCGGCCGCCATCGGTCCGAGGGTGGTAAAGCGTAAGAAAATTGGAGCCTAGTATTCATCATGTGCCATAGTGTCTTCCAAAAGTAACTCATGAATCTTACGTCACGGTCGTACACTATGGTTTTGTAACCCATGCAGTTTGACAACCTCACTAAAGAAAATTTTGGCAACATGAGAGGCGTCGGAGGTCTTAGAACAAGGAACGAAGTGAGCCATTTTGGAGAAACGGTCCACGACAACAAATATGGAGTCATGCTTTCGAATAGTCTTGGGAAGTCCAAGCACGAAGTCCATACTGATATCCTGCCAAGAGATGAAGGGGACTGGCAAAGGTGTATATAATCCTGTATTCTGTTTCCTCTGCTTTGCCAGTTGACAAGTACGACATTGCCCTATAATTTTGGCCACATCCCGCTTGAGGCTTGGCCAATGAAATCTATCCTCCACTAGGGCAATGGTCTTGTCACGACCGAAATGACCCGCGACCCCCCCTGAATGTAACTCTCAGACAAGAAAATCGCGAAGGGAGGTGCGTGGTATGCACAAGCGGTTACTTCTAAATAAATATCCGTCCAGAATCAAATACTCACTGTTAGCTCCTGACGGACTCTCTAATAAAGACGTATACACAACCCCAAAATCTGGACACTCAAAATACTCTTCTTTGATGCGCTCAAGGCTCGTAACCTCGACGCTCATGGAGTTAAGTAATACGACTCGACGACTCAACGCGTCAGCGGGCTTATTCTCTACACCGGCCTTGTGCTTAAGCACAAAAGTGTACTCTTGAAGGAATTGAACCCACTTGGCGTGCCTGGGGCTTAATTTCTTCTGAGAGTTCAAGTATTTTAAGGCCTCGTGATCTGAGAACAAGACGAATTCTTGCGGTAATAGGTAATGTCGCCAATGGCGCAGTGATTGCACTACCGCATAGAATTCCTTATCATAGGTGGAATATCTCGCTTCGCCTCGTTCGTTTCTCACCAAAAAGGCGACAGGGTGCCCTTCCGGCTAAGTACTCCTCCTATGCCGACTCTGACGCGTCACATGCGACTTCAAAGGCTTTTGAAAAAACTGAAGTCGCGTGATCGGAGCTTCGGTCATCTTGACCTTTATCTCCTTGAAGGCCTTCGAGGCGGCCTTTGTCTATTGAAACTCTCCCTTTTTATGCGAGTCCGTGATGGGAGCCACAATGGGCCGAAGCCTCGAATGAACCTTTATAAAAGGTGGCTAAGCCATGAAAACTGCGCACCTCATGAATATTGCGGGGTTCAGGCCAATTAACGATGGCCTTGACCTTATCGGGATCCGCCGATACGCCCTCAGCTGACACAATAAAACCTAAGAAGATCACACTACTAGACAAGAATGTGCACTTCTTTAGGTTGGCATACAACTTCTCGGCCCTAAGGATCCCACAAACTTGCTTCAAATGGTTGAGGTGTTGCTCCTTAGTCATGCTATAAATCAAGATATCATCAAAGTATACGACTAGGAACTTCCCCATGAAGGGTCTCAACACTTGGGTCATCACACGCATGAAAGTGCTTGGGGCATTAGTTAACCCAAAAGGCATAACTAGCCACTCATATAACCCATCCTTCGTCTTGAAGGCCGTCTTCCACTCATCACCAGGGCGTATACGGATTTGGTGATACCCACTTTTGAGGTCAATTTTTGAGAAGATAGTAGCATTGGCCATCATATCTAGCATGTCATCAAGACGCGGTATGGGAAATCGATACTTGATTGTGATTTTGTTGATGTCCCTACTATCAACACACATCCTCCATGTGCCATCCTTCTTAGGTGTAAGAAGGGCGGGCACGGCACACGGACTCATGCTCTCTCGAATGAAACCCTTCTCTAGGAGTTCATCAATCTGCCTCTTCAACTCAGCGTGCTCCTTCGGGTTCATTCTGTAATGCGGGAGGTTTGGTAGAGTTGCCCCAGGGATTAAATCAATGGCATGTTGTATATCCCTCATAGGGGGAAGCTCATTCGGTAAATCATCAGGAAAGACATCACGAAACTCATGTACTACCTGAATGGCCTCAGTGGGTAACTCTACGCTAGTCTCTAGTACACTCTCCCTAGCCACAAGGGCGTATATCATCGAGTCCACCTCCGTTTCACGCTCAAAGTCTTTGGCATTCAAAATATGGAGCGGTTTGGACTTGGACTTCGACTCCTTCACTTCTTTTTGGGCCGCTCACACTACTCTGTGTGGTGAACTCTTTTCCGGTTGTATTCTTGGGTGGTAGAGGATTTAACTTGACCTTCTTGCCCTCAAACCGAATGTACACACATTTAAACGACCAAATATGGTAACATCCCTGTCATAGAGCCACGGCCTACCCAGAATGATATGGCCCACATCCATAGGAACAACATCACACCAAATTGTGTCCTTATAAGATCCGAACTGAATAGGGACAAGACAAAGTGCGAGACCGGAATGGATGTCTCATCAACCCAAGAGACTCTATAGGGTCGAGGATGGGCTTCCACCTTCAAGCCCAACGACTCACAAGTTGCTAGTCGATGCCACGTTGGCACAACTACCACTATCCACGATCATCTTACGTTCTTTTCCCCACATTTCGCATAAGTGTAGAAGATCGTGTTGCGGCGCCGATCATCGTGTTCTTGGCTTGAGCCAGACGCAACGCACAATTGCGAGGGTCACGGACTCTCTGTGCTCCCTCTTCCTCATCACTAGGGGTTCCGACCGCTCTATATTCCTCCTCCTCACTATCACTCTCTGGGGCACTACTTCTACTTGCCCATCAATAAGGAGTACTTTGGTGCCCTCTCCGGTGCCGCACCTTGGTGAGCAAAATGACCAAACCCCCGACACCTAAAACACCTAGTGGCCCCACTTCCACGTGAATTAGACCCGACAATCTCTTTACCCTTATCATCCTTAGGTCTCAAGGTGAACATTGGGGGAAGGTTTGTTTTGGAATCCCGTGTTAGGTCTAGCCCCGCAGGGGTTGGACCGGATTCGCGAAAGTCAAACCGCCTTCCCACAGATGCTTTAAGGTATTGCTCAACATCTAACACTACTTGGTACAACTTCGATAGTGTCTATGTCTTTGGCGAGCAATTCTCTCCTAATGTCAGACGAGGCCCATTTTAAAACGAGCAAGGGTGAGTACGGTGGTCCTCATCAACCTCACAACGGGTCAAGTACTCTTCGAATTTCTCAATATAGTCAACAACACTCATGGAACCCTGTCGAAGAGATTGTCACTCCTCAATCAACCGCAGCGATAAGAAAAAGGAGGTACTTCTCTTTAAGTGTTTCTTTCATTTCCCCAATGGACTATTGGGAGTTCCTCGCTCTTTCTTTCTTTCGCCTCAACCGTCGCCCAAAACCTCTTTGCTTGACCCACAAGCTTCATCTTGGCGAATCGGACTCGTCGAGCATCCGACATATCATACCACTCAAAAATAGTGGTCCATATCCGCCAACCAATCTAAAAAGCTTTAGGGTCTAAGTGGCCATCAAAAGTAGGGGCATCTACTCTAACTCCCTTGAGGAGTTGCTTGCATCCTGGGTCATATTGGTCATGATATCCCTCACGGGCGGTGCTACAAAGTGCGCGCACATGACCAACTCCTTGGCCACCTCCATTCCTTTGTCTAATCTCCCGACCACCGCTTGAGAATGGGCATCTTCCCAATGGTGGGGTTTGCCCCGAGGAGGCCTCTATTTGAGTAACGCGATCATCAAATTGGTTAAGCGTTGATCCATGCGTTGTTCCAAGCGCTTAGACATAGACTCAAATCTGGGGTTAACTGGCCATTGATTCTTGTAGTTGCTCCATATTTAGAGTAGGGTGCAAACCAAAACCGCGACCCGTTCGTGTGGGCATACACATGCTAACTCAACCTAAAGACCTGCTATGGCAACTATATGCATCTAAAAAAAACTAAATGACCCTATGAGACTATATGAAGGCGATAACACACCGCTACTAAAATTGACTATATATGATGGATTGAATGCATGACAGACTCGAATAAACTAAACCCTAAATATGTGGTGAATTCCCCTACAAGAACCCTAGGCTTTGATACCAAATTTGATGCAGGACATGAAATGTAAATATGATATGCAAGATTTCAGGCTTAGATCATACCATTCATAAACAATTACACAAATTCCACATCCCACATGAAAATCCAAACGTTCAATTAAAGGGGAATTTATGCGGGTCCGTGCCTACACATGATAGGGTTGGATCAATAAAAATTATGAAGCAAACGATACTCAAAGATAAGAAATAATCATTCACACATACATAGTAATCAGTCCCTAATCCAAGGGATTCACCAGTTTCAAATCAAGGAATCTTAGGGAAAGAAAAGGGGCATATAAGTTAGGGAAAACGTAATCTAGGGCTAGGTTTCATGAAAAAAAGGGCTATAAGAGGATAAAAACCTGAACCAAAAGACGATCCCGCGTATGGATAGCGGGCGGGGGCGCTCCGTCGAAGTTTCAACTCGCCACGGTGAAATCTGAAACCTTCTAGTAATGAAGAACTCCGATGCAATGTGAAGGACAAATTGAAGTATGGATGGTGGGGAAGATGAAAAAAAAGATGATGGGGGATGGGGATGAATCGGGTCGATGTGGCTTCGCACCACGGTAGTTAGCCCTTCGAAAAGGAAGGGCTTCGCACCCACTTTTGAGTTCTTCCACAACTCACGAAGAGAGCAGAAAACTAAAGCAGGAATTTTTATTAAACTTCAATGAATCAAAAGAACTACAATGGGTGCCTATTTATAGGGAGAGCCCTATACCCAAAAACTCGCACCATGTGCGACACCTATTACTTGGCTATGAAGTAAACTAAAATAAAAACCAAACATAGAAATCTAAAGCGTTCACAATGTTCTAAATAATAACAATAAGCAAAACCTAAAAAATGAAATCAATCCGACGAGTGGGCCACAATCATGAGATCCCATGATGGGCTTTTCTTAACTATCGGGCCCACTTTTCTAAACCAAAACTTGTCTTCTAGCTAGGAGACCCTCCCTGAACGTCGTCATCGAGCCAGATCGATGATGGGATCCTCCTTCTGCGTACATACGTGCGTAGGGGTGGTGGTGTGCGGCCGTGCGTGTGCACGATGTCCTCATCATCCAAGACTACAAATCCATTTTTGCAGAAGAAGTGGAAGTTGACGCCCAAGATGAAGAGGACTGCAAAGAAGTAATATGACGCCACCATATGAATGAGATCCCAATATGGTTCAGAGGTCTTCAACATCAACTACCACTAAAGTTGAGGAAGACACGTTATAACCTAGGTAGTTGCGACAAAGTGCAACCAACTCGAGGATTTTTTGAAGCCGAGGGTAATGATGCATCCAAGCCACAAAAGCTGGCCGATCAAAGATCAGGCCCATCCAAGGGTTGTAATCAAGGAGGATCTAAATCATTCGACCATCTAAATTGATCATTTGAATAACTTTGAGGGTCTAGATTGATCTAATGGAAGATCAATGATCCTAGTATGTGCTATGGACCACATTGGCTGTCATCTACTTAGTTGTTAGAGTTAAGAGTTTGGTTGAACTAGTTTTTCATTATTATTTTTGTCACATATTTTGTGGGCCACTTTTTGGGAATTAAACAATGTCTAAATGACATAAAATTGGTCTTGTTTGAAAGTCTATTGAGTTCATCTTTTAAACGAGCCCAAGATTTTGCAATTTTGATGCTATTTGAGTGAGTTACAACCAATTTACATAAACCCAATAGGGCTGCGACAGGATTCAAGTGTATTTTGGTCATTCTTAATATTTTAGTGAAAATAGATAGGGTTAGAAGTAACAAATATTTTGGTTATTGTTGGACCATAGGATATGGTGATTTCCCTTTGTCATGTGTTGCCTACAGTAGAAGAAGAGTGAGGATTTATTGCAATGGCGAGAATAACGGCCAATAAGTTGTTGGATATTAATCCGCAATCCTTATTTTTATCTCTCTTTTGTGTCCATGAAAATTTTAATGGTTCGATATTCAAGAAAAAGGTACATATCCAAATTTATATTCTCTTTATTTGATTTGGTTGCACCAGATGTGGTACAAGAGCACCACATGTCCCCATAGGGCACATGCAATTACCGGGTATGATATTATATGTGTGGTATTAGCACTCCTCAATATTGTGATATCTGATGGCCAAATTTCACTCCTATCACCACATGCATCTTGCTATGAACTTAAGACTTTCATTGAGCTGACATCAAACACAAGCAATGCTACACATAATAGGCAGCTCAGATCCCTTAGAATGGTCAGTGGCATCTATAAAACTACTGAAAGGTTATAGCGAGATAACTATCAATAGCTCTGATTATTATTATTATTATTATTATTATTTTAATGCGACATTCAAGGAACATCACTGGTCTCCATCCCTTAACAACCAAGCTCATTTCAAATTTAGCAACCAAAAAGCCCCAACACCCCACAAAAAATCAAATTCAATAACCAAATAGGGTTTCAACACAACCATCTACACCTTGCGCACGGCCTGTTCGAAAAAATGCCAACCAGAGAAAAAGAAGAAGATGACAGGTTCTAGCATACCAGGACGATGCTCTTGCAGAGATGATCCACAGTGGGGGCACTGAGGATTTCTCTCCTGTCTTCGAGGGATCTATCGTAGTAATCGAACGGCACCCGCTTGAATGAGAAATCTCGGACGCCACCGGCCTTGAGGATCGTGGAAAGGCGGGATTCGGTGTCGGAGGTAGAATCTTGGTGTTGGTAGTCGGTATGAGAGGGGACGGAGAGGTGCTGGCGGGAAAGAGCGAGTTCCAATTCCGTTATCCGTTGGAGGATGCGCATTTGTATGTTTTCAAGCTGCGCCAACGAATCCATGGATTCGACCCTTCTTCCCTCCTCCTGAGGCCAAAACAAACAGAATGTACTGACCGCAATTTTTCGATGGCTAGACTCCTAGTCCTAGTTCACCGTCATTTCACAAATGGTGGTGACTCTTCAACCTTACACATGAATCGTGGTACAGAAATCCAGACCGGTGAAATTGCTGAAATAATTCTGGATGAGTAAGAAATCAGAGCTGAAATATGGTAGTGAACATCTGACTTTATCCTCGGAATTTTGACCACTTCCAATTTCTTTTTAGCCATCCATTTGATAACCATCAATTGGATGGTAGGGATTTCTCAATCATTCCAATTTTAGAGATATAGTCAATCCGCAATTTCTCGCTCAATTTGAATGGTCTGGATAGCCATGCATGAGTGCCATGTGTACTACCCCACACCGGAGCCGATTAACAGTTACCGGGTAATAACTTTGTGGGTGTTATCCTAACCGTGTGGACCCCACCTCGTTGTATTTTTTGCATATCCATGCCGTCCATATGTTTTTACATATCATTTTAGAGAGTGATCCCAAACCTTAAGAGATTCAAATCTCAAGTGGACCATACCATTAGAAAAAACGATGAATGACCATTAAAAACTTTTTATAGGCCAAAAAGGTTTTGGATCAAGATGATATTTGTATTTTTCCTTCATCCATGTTTTCTTGATATTTATCAACAGGTTGTATGAAAAATAAACATTATGAAGACCTTAAGATGGGCCCTTTTGGAATTTCTAATGGTGAGGAACTCAATCACTCTTGTTTCCTATAGTGTGGTCCACCTGATATTTGGATATGCTTAATTTTTTGGACTAAGTTTTAAAATGATCCCTAGAAATATAGGGACGGCATGGATATACAGCACAACATTAAGGTGGGCACGGTAAGGGTAACAACCACTAAGATGTTACCCAATAACACCGAATCCGCTCTCTAACCCCAGGACCCAGTTAGGGACGGGCGGTCCGGTCGGGCCGCACATAGCCCATGACAGCGCCGTCCCGTCTCTAGCAAGGTCCTCGTGGGGTAGTATCCAATCCGCACCGAAGAAAGGACAGAGAACTCTCACAAGTGTGCCACGCAGCTCGTGTGCACGATTTCCAAATCTAAATAGCAAAGGTCGTTCAAATTGGCAAAACTTTGATACTACAGCAAAAGAAGAGTGTGAAGGATGATACGCAGACACTTTAGAAATTGCACACTTGGCTCTAAGTAAGTCGAGTAAACCATTCATATTATGGATCCCAGTTTAGATGTGTGATGAACTAGAAATTACGGCTATTTAATTATCTCATCAAAGGATCGGTGGACATTTATTGGACGGTTAATAACGAAAAAATCCAATGGTCCTCTTTCAACAAACAAGTGTCCAGCGAATCAGAAGTTACGATCATTCAACTAACCTGATTTTTTACTCGTGATTTATATAGAGACAGTGGGTTCCACACTTAATTTGATTAAGTTGAGTTAATGTTGCCACGTGTACAATTTCTTAGTGCTTGCGTATCAAGCGTCGTAAGCTGCCTGAGTATCATATTACTCCCTATCGCTGTCGTGCATCTCCTCCAGCGCGAAGGGTTCTTCGCCTCTTTCATTTCCCGCCCAACAAGCTCATTTCAAACTCGAGAGGAAGAAAGCCAAGGAAACCAAAAACCCCAAACAGTAAGGTCCGTCCGACGCGATGGATAGTAACATGAAGCAAGCAGGTTCTTCCCTCGATTCCCTCATCTGTTCCTTCAATACTCGCATCGTCGAGCTCCAGGAACTCGTCATTGCTCGCAACAGTAAGAACATCCTCTCTCTCTCTCTCTCTCTCTCTCTCTCTCTCTCTCTCTCCAACGAAGACAATAACTTTTTTCGTTCTTGCAGTGTATCCAGCTACCAGCATCGCCGATCTGTCCGCTGTAGATACGGCTGTGAAGACAATGGAATATCAGATGCAGGCGATCAAGGACCGATTGCGAGAGGAGATAGAAGCCATCCCCAAGGCCAAGGTATTTATCTCCCTCTTAGGATTTCTCATGTTCTCGATATCTCTACCAATACATTCGATTCATTGCTTTCCCATGTGAATTAGGGTGTGTTTGGATGCACTGTCAATTGAATTGCAATAATTTAATCTGATGAAAGTGAAAGAAGCAAATGACAATTACATGAGCGGCTGTATTGAGGACTGGCTCCAAATTTCAATTAGGTTACTTTGAAGTTAGGCATGAAAGGAATGGAATTGCAATTAGGAATCATCAGTAGTTTTGCCCTTTCCTCTTGCTTAAACTGTGTTTGGATGCACAAATGGACCCACATTATAATTATCAATCTGATAAGGTGAAAATGTCCAAATTGTAATTCTGTTCCTTATTGTTGATATTGAAGGTTTCGACTCCAAATTGTAATTGTGCTACTTTCACGTTGGTTGTGGAAGGGGCTACTTCCACAAATGCTAGGGAAAAAAAAAATCATAAATGTTATATCATTTCCCCTTTTACTTATGGGTTGTTTGGATGGTGGTAAATGAGGCAAGTTGTAAATGATTTACCACTTTTTTCTCCTTTTCATTTGCTGGCAAAAAGCTGGGATTTCATTTGCTAGCACCCACCAGCTCCTTTTTTTAAGGTTGGGAGATACGCACCTCCCTCTCTCCATTGTATCCAGGAACTCCAATGGCTCTCTCTCTCTCTCTCTCTCTCTCTCTCTCTCTCTCTCTCCACCAACGGAGATAGATCTTGCTATCGGCCTTACAAAAGAGCATTTGAATTCGTGGGCCACTTCTATGGCTCACCTACTGCTTGGTTTTATGTGAGGATCAATCATAAGCTTTAGTGAGATGGGCTTAACCCAATGATCCACTTTAAAATCCACTTTTATATGCCATTTGAATGTTTTTTAATGAATTACTTCTCTAAACTATCTCAGGTGTGAATACACAATTATAGGATGTAAACCATTTACAAGCTATCCAAACATTGTAAATGACTTACTAGTAAATCATTTTCAACTTAAAAGCCTCACAGCCAATGTTGTCAAATGGCATAAGCGATCTTGTATGATCTCTTATGCCTGATTGCTTATGCGATCGCACAATCACATAACTGATTGCACTTTTTTTTTTTTGGAAAAAAAAATCGAAAAAAGAAGAAGAGGAAAATAAACGATTGCATATGCCATTATGCGATCGCTTTATACAATATGCGATCGCATACCATCCATATGGCATATTGTTCACTCCCTAAGTATAGGGTTGTGATGTAGTAATAAACTCGGTAAGACCGAGGTCGAATCCCAAGGGACTGGAACTTGTACGTAATCTGAAATTAACCAGAACTAGAACTAGAATGAGATGAAATCTAAATTAAGTGTAATTTGAGAAATAATGGTGAAATATTTAATCTAAAACTTAGGAGAAATTCAGAGAAAAGACACTAGGGATTCAGAGGATCCACTTGTAGAGATCAGGGAGATCTTATGCCTGGATTAAAAATCAGAAAAATTAACTAAACTGCCGTTGATAAATTTTCAAGAGATGAGAGGTATATGAATTAGAATGGATTCCATCACCAAACCATGCCCAGGAGACAAAGCAAACAACAGAATTAAACTAATTACCAACCAATCAACATGTTTATGAAGGTCAGGTAAGGGTACCGTCATCCGACCATGCCCAGGAGACGATGGTGAACAACAGGGCTTCCTGACGTCATAAACATAAAAAGAAAAAGAACATGCTCAAAACCATCGCAGATCCATTGTAATTTCAGTCACAACAGACCATTAAAGACTAAAAACATTCCCTTAATAAAATTAAATCAAAATCCATTCAGTTTAAACAAAAGACACAAGCATAGACTCATCCCGTCACACTACAAGCTTCACCTCTTAGCTAGGGCTAAGAGGTTTAGCCATGCATAAACATGGTGGACTCAAAATAAAATAAAACAGCTAAAAGAAAAGAAAAAAAAAAAGAAATAAACAAACTCCCCTTTTCTCTCTGTCTCTTTCTCTCCTCACGTCTGCCCCAAGCCCCCAGATCCAAATCCAGATACTCTCCTCGGCTCCCCTCTCTCTTCCTTTTATAACAACAGCAAGGGAAACCCATGGAGAGGAGAGTTCTTTCGCAGTTCGTCCGTAACAGAGCTGGAGTCTAGAATACGCACGTCACTCTTACGCTGCCTCCTGGTTTTTTAAAATTTTTGATGTGGAAGAAGAAATCCACTCCATCCATCAGTTTCCTCTCCCAAAAACGGTCGAATCTGATCATTTTTTAGATCAGATTCGAAGTGGCCCACCGAGCATTCATGTCACCGTTCATCTTCTTCTTGAACGGTAAAAATTCGATACTCATTGTCTTCAGCAATTCCGCCACCTAGGAAGTGGTGAGACGAGCCGTAGGCTCCTGATGGACGGTCCAGATCGAGCTTTTAAAGTGTGATGGTGGCCCACTAGATTGGTTCGCAAGCTCTGTTGCGAAACAGAGCTTGCACGAATCTCTTTTTGATATTGGTGGGACCCATTGTAGTATTGTTTTACAGAATCCACGCCGTCCACGGCATTCTAATCGAAAAACCCATTTGGTATGACCGTTTTTGAAGTGGTTTTGCTGTGGCCCACTAGATCTCTTCTTCCACCGTCCGACCTGTGTTTAACCGCCAGGATTCTCCGACAGTTTGCATGGGCCAAAAATGCCACCTTGATGAGGTGAATACACCCCCTCCTTACACAATGGACGGTCCCGATTGGTGACTTGGATGAGGAGTGGGCCCCACTGGAAAAACCGGCGTCCGGTTTTCGCGGACGCTGCGAAGCAGAGCTCGTGTACCTGCGCTGACGAGGCTGGTGGGCTCCACTTCGATGTGTTTTTAAGAAATCCAAGCCGTCCATTGGATTGACGTCGAAAAACCGTCCAGGGAAGAATATATTTGGAGAAAAATCGGCGCGGCCCACTTGATCTTTAGTTCCGCCATCCGTAGATGTTGTGGACACTGTCTCCACGTGTACGCGAACTGGAATTTGAAAATCCACCGTATGTACGGTCGGTTTTACCTGCTGAGTACAGTGAACGGTCTGGATCATCAAGATGTGTGATGATGACGGCCCACCAGGAGTTGAGCGCAACTCCCTGTTGCGTAAATTCGGATTTCCGAATTTGCGTCGGGTCAGCGACGTCTGACCGATTCCTTCGGTCTGGTGCACCTCCTGTGCACGTGTGCCGTGCACACTTTCATCGTATAGAGTGGGTCCAACCTCAATATTTGAGAAATCTACTCCGTCCATCCACTTTTCCAGCTCATTTAATGGGTTGAGACAAAAAGTGAAGCATATCCAAATATCAGGTGGGCCATAAATTAGAGTTTTAGTAGCCGATCTATCTTATTGAGTCACTTCCAGAGGGATCCATGGGCTGAATTTTGACGTGTACGGTTAATTTATGGCCCTCAGGCCATATCTGAATTTTTGAGCCAAACGGATGGTGGGAACTCTGTGATCTTGCATTCTGGACAAATTTCGAGCCAATTGAGCTTCAGTTTCTCGAATTTTTCGGATCTCTGGTGTATAAATCCGTCGATCTTGGTCCCCTGGGGTCCGTCCCTTGCTCTAGTGAATTCTGAGCGTCAAATCTACACTTTTAGTGCTCTTTTATAATCAAAGCTCCTAAATTCAACCTGCAGCATAAACACGATTAAATCGGCCTTTAAACAATATTATGTTCGTAAATCCAAGCAGTAACTAAGGTCTGATATGCATTATTTGACCCTCAACACATATGCAACCATCACATATGTCATATGGATGGCATTATGCGATTATGCGATCGCTTTTGACAACATTGCTTATAGCCTGTAACTGATTTAACTTAAACCATTTACCACCATCCAAACGACCCCTTAGGGCCTGTTTGGTTTTCCAATTACAACGGTAAATCTTTGTAAATGGGTCATGATTATTTACTCTTGTAATTCGGTGGTCACATCATATGCATTTGACTGCAATGATGATTTTGTTACATTGTTTGTTTCACCTTGAAGAAATTACTGTAAAAATGGTGGTTCTGTAATGTGAAAATGTAATGATTACATTTTACTTTACTTCCTTCTTTCACAAGTATATTTGACTCTCGGTCTACGAGCCATAATTCCTAATTAAACAAACAACTAGAAATGATAATGATGGTTTATTTACCTTGCATTTCATAGGAAATTGGAAAATCAAACAGTCCCTTAACTGAATTATTGCAATTCAATTCAGTAGTGCATCCAAATGCAGCCTGTGTATTTGTAATTGGATCCATTATCCATTATGCATCTGCACACATCCTTAGTTATATTTCTTTCTTTTCTTAATTTGTTTTATGTTTCTGAGGCAGAAACTCATTGAGCAGTCGCTGCGTCAGCAAAGGAAATTGCAGCACATGCTTGCTCATATGCCATCACACTTGCATGAAACCACCAGCATATTGAACCAGAACCCCAATTGGTAAATGTTATAGATAATATGGCTAGTAGTACATTATTCAAATTGCCATATGCAGAGCAGCCTGCTGCATGTTGGGTTGATGAGCAGTTAGATTTTCTGGGTTCAGTTTGATGCAGGAAACATCCAACTACAATCTCCCTTCTATGCCTGTGAAAGTCCAGGAGGAGCCAGCAGCATTGCCAAAGGTAAGAATCACTGGCGGCCTGGTGGGTGGTATTTTTTCAGATTAATGATAACTTTACAGCGAAACATTTGTGAAATAATTATGTAATTTTGATTCCAAGAAGAATATTCCCTGTTTTCACTTCTAACTGATTGATGATGATAATCATGATTCAAAATATCGGTTGATACGTATCAAATCAGCTGATATGTATCAGTATTTTGAAAAATGATATGGTGTGTGTGAGCTTTTCTTTTCTTTTTTTAATATATTTATTGCTGATAGTTCACTTCATCAGTCAAAACTCACAATGGTACAACCAACAGGTACCAGGTGTCAGCTGATATGTACTGATGGTCCGATACATATTGGTTTTGAAGTTGGCTGATACTCTCTCATATACATTTATTTTGAACATTGATAATAATTCAAAATTTCAGCTCTCAACATCAGTTGTTGCCACTAGTCGGACATCAATACCTATGAAATGAATGCCAAATGAGTGTCGATAGAGATAAGGGCCTATTTGGGTGTACTGCAAATCATCATCACATGGGATGATCATTGACAGATGTATAAAAATCCTTTCAACTGCCCATTTGGGATTGTGTTTTTCTCTTGGAAACCACATGGAAAAGCTGCATTGTTCCCTAAGTCATTTTCTTCCTTCAAGTCAGTGGTGATTTGGGTGGGGCACATCCCACCTCTCATGTGGAAACTGGAAAGTGGCATACCCAAACTAGCCATAACTCAATTGACTGTGTTGTTAAGATTTTAGTCAGATTGGAGGCTGATGCTTTCCACAACAGGTCTCCTGGCCAGTCCCTAAATCTTTAGGAGAGATACCAAAAGAGAAAGTGGGTGAGGTTTGCCAATTGCTGAGTGAGTGACAATAGCTTCCTGCTCTTCATTTGCTTAAAGATAGTGTTGTCAGGGAATTAGCCTCTTTGCCAAAAAAAAAAAAAAAAGGAAAGAAAAGGAAAAATAAAATAAAATAAAGAGTGAATAATCAACTTGCAGTTTTTAGTTGTCTCCTTTCCAGATAACTTCCAGTACAAATGCACATAGAAGTTGACTGTTACAATTTATGAAAATGTCATCATAGATACATCTTTCACCGAATGCTTCTTTCCCATCTGAACACTGACATGTGAAGTAAATAAATGGGCCAGATAATTTTTTCTGTTCTTAAGAGCAGAAAAACTACATTCTCTAACGTGAAAAGAGTACTGAAGTCATGGATTTATCTACCCTTCTACCCTTCAAACTGTATTTGATGCAGGACATGGAAATTAAATATGATATGTAAGATTTCAGACTTTATATCATACTAATTTAGAAACATTCAAAAAACTTCCACATCCCACATAAAGTCAAGCATTCAATCAAGGGGAATTTACAAGAGTCCAAGCCTACACATGCTAGGGCTGGATCAATTAAAATTATAAACCAAACAATGATCAAAGGAGAGTAAATTCATCCACATGCAAAAGATTATTTCCCCAATCAAAGGAATTCACATGTTTCAATTCGAGAAACCCTAGGGTTGAAAAAGGGGAATAAAAATTGGGATTTAGAATAATCTAGGGTTAGGGCTAGGGAAATATAATGAGAGAGGAGTGACAGAGAGGAAAGAGAGAACCTGGGATTAGTCCACATGTGTGGGCAGCAAGCGGGCCTGATGCACGTGCGTGGATTGTGGCATGCACGTGTGTGGGGCCAACGAACCTAAAAGGGGTCAGCAAGGGATTGGTCGGCCAAGGGTGGGCCACCCACACGCCAATTTTCAGATTGAATGGATGATTGGTTTGAGCATGGTGCTCCGCCTTAGTTTTAGCCCTCCTGTAGAACCAAATTTTGGAAATCTGCTGTAAAGAAGGATTGACTGCAAAATAAAGGTGGATTTGAAGAGTGGATGGCTGTGAGAGATGATGATTATAGATGGTAGGAGATGGGTGTGGCTTCGCACCACGATAGTTAGCCCTTCGAAGAAGGGAGGATTTCGCACCCAATTGGATTTCCACAACTCAGAGAATTAGAGAAGCAGGAAAATGCAGAATTTTATTCATAATATTCAATGCCAAAAACCCTACAAGAGGTTGCTTATTTATAAGAAAAACCTATACCCCAAAGGCTGGGCCATGTGCGCACCCTATTACTGAGAGACGAAGTAATAAAAATAACAACTAATCAAAGCAATCTAAACCGTCCATGATATTCCTAATAACAATAATAAGCAAAACTCAAAATACTAGATCATCTAGAGTAGTGGGTCACGATCGTGAGATCCAATGGTGGGATTCACATGACGATCGGGTCCAATCCAAGGAACCAAAACACAGTCCTCTAACTAGGAGGCCCTCCCTAAACGTCGTCATCAATCTAGATCGATGGTGGGGCCCTCCTCCTCCTTGCGTATGAGCGTAGGGGGGGCGTGCGTGTGCACGAGATGTCCCCATCAGTATTATTACTTGCTACATCATTGTACATACAGGAAGCATGCATGGAATCTTTATTCTATGTTGTTTTGAATGCCATTTAGGACTACAATCCATAACCGGGGTATATATTTTAGAAATCTCAAAGTGATGGTGAACTATTCTCCAAGATCCTCTTTTTTTTTTTTTTTTTTTTTTTTTGAACCACCCTTGGTTTTTCATCATCTAAGCCTCATCTCAATTAATTGGGGTTGGCTACATGAATCCTGTTCCTACCATTCCACTCTATCAAGGGCCATAACTGCAGTTTGACCGTAGGTCATCAAGTCTTTTCTTTCTACCTCCACACGTCCTTTTAGGCCTTTCCCTTGCCCTTCTAGAGCCTTCAACTTGTACCGACTCACTCCTAACCAGTGTAGTTCTTGGTCTCCGTTGCACATGACCAAACCATCTAAGTCTACTTTTCCTCATCTTATTACCTATTGGTGCTACTCCTAAGTTCCCTCGAATGAATTCATTTCTATTTCTATCCTTCCTGTTCTAGGCTCTCATCCATCTCATCATCCTTTGTCACGGTTTAACCTACAAAATGGAAGTCGAGTATAACATGCCAGTCCTAGGAGACCAACTTTGGAGGGTTGATTCAGACTTGAGGATCAACGGCATAGATTAAATGGAAATTTTAATTGCATGAATGCCTGTAAAAAAAACAAAATAAAAGGCCTGTATATAGCACTGTGTAAAATAAAGCAATATAATTTAATATATCATGAATAAATTGAGGCAAGTGCAGAAGCAAGTCAGACTGAAACGAAGATGAACTGTTTCTGAATTCTAGCAGATGATGGAAGCATGAAGAAGTTGTCAGCAATTCCTTAATCAACTAAATAGCCATACATGTTGGCATATGAGATATGCCTGCATTTTCCATCTAGATGTTAGAGAAGCTTCCACAACTCTATGTGAAGAAGATAAAAGCATATGGGTATTGGCTCAGTAATCTGTAAGTTATGACAATGACATTCATTTCAAGTGGAATCGATGGTTCCCAATCGCAACTGTTTCTTGGATAGTCATTTGATTAATATTAAGATTAATTATTTTCTTAATTTTAGGAGTCCGACACTGAAATGGAAAATGCTTACTGAGCTTCAATCTTCTCCCAAAGCATAAGCTCAGAATGTTCAATCTGTTTAAGTGGACATATCATGTGATATATTTGGTACATTAATATTTTAATTTCTGATTTAGGGTGATGAAAGTATCATTGTTATTTTTCACACATTGATTTGTTTTATCTGCAGGAGAAAAAGGGCCATGCATCAGCACCTCGCTGGTTTATCACTGCAGAGGAGCTTGACTCTCTGTCATCGTGAGTAGATATTACTTATCTGAACAGTGATTTTGATGGTGTCTTAGTATCATAGTGAATCAATGATGTCCCTTGTTTTGGACTATTCACAGCCATTTTTTGAGTATGTGGTGGAAGCAAATTGCTCCAGAACCAATCTATACTCAACTTGTTGATCTTTCAACTAAATGTTGGAAGGAAGAAATTGCTTTAGTTAAAGGCAATATGTCACTGTTGATAATGGGTTGCCCTGTGAATCCCACTATATGCTAGTATATGCATGGAGATGGAT
Source organism: Magnolia changhungtana (assembly GCA_030180095.1). Taxonomy (NCBI): domain Eukaryota; kingdom Viridiplantae; phylum Streptophyta; class Magnoliopsida; order Magnoliales; family Magnoliaceae; genus Magnolia; species Magnolia changhungtana. The sequence goes on from JASAUF010000669.1 coordinate 14,824,802, forward strand.
TTCTAAAAATGTTGTGAGAGACGAGTGAAGAGAGTTCCTAGAAAGATATCCATCATAATGCATCTAATTATTAGGGACATACATTACATATACTATTGAATGCTCACTTTTCCCACAGAGGCTTGAGTTTCACTAAATTTTTAGGATTTGTATAGGAGCCAAATGGAACTCCTAGAACATGGAGTCTCAAACCAGTTGGATAAATTGGCGATAATTCACAGGGTAGGCTACAAGTAACTTCTTTACTGGCTAAATTCAGGTAGATTTGTGTGGAGAATTCAGATGTCTACTAGATGTAGTGGGCCTAGCAGCAATACTGCTGTGATTACGTAACATAAGTCTCAGACTTGAGTTAATTGATCACAAAGCATCTAATGTTCATATATTCTTAACTGTCTCATACCTACCAGAGAAAAGAAAGACTGTCGAGTTTAGCAAGAAGGGCACAATGCACTCTGTCAGCCATTTTTATTTCTCCTTATAAGTGGTCGGAAGGTGGGCAGGGAAAGCTGAATCGACGAGGGAGAATTTTTATTATCACAATTTGAGAGCATCATATTGCATGTTTTCAAGCAGTTCAACTTCTACATCAGCATGTTTCAACTAAGTAGATACAACCGAAGCTGCCCAACCAATCCCAGGTTTCAATTTTTCTGCGTTGCAGCTATATGAGGGGGAGGCTCACACTGGACAAGGTGAACGCTGCTGTCAATGAAATGGCAACATATGCAGATGCTAATGCCCAGCTTATTGCAGCCCCCAAAAAGAAGGTTGGTGTTGTGCCATCTTCTTCCAGTTTTTAGTTTCGATTGATTTGTCATTTATCTTGGTTTCCTTTCTTTTGTGTTGATGAAGTTGGCAGAAGATACTTGGGAAAGGGCTCTAGTAAGTAAATCTCAATTCAGCTCACAATCTGCAAAGTCCATTTGAATAGTTACTCTATAGGCATTCAACTTCTATTCCTGTTGCCATTTGATGACAAAGTTGAAATACAATGACAACATTACCATGGAAAACATGCAGGAACTAAGAGACATTGCAATGACAGAAGCTGTAAAAGGAAAACATTTTTTCCTTGAAACTGATATGAAAGGTCCAGGACTGAAGCTTGACAACACTGGAAAAGCAATTCTGACCGTGAGTGTTTGCTTATTGCTTTTTTTAATAACTATATGAGAGAATACAAACACAATGAGTGCCATCCTAACATGCAGAAGTAGGGTATCAATGAGCAAATCATGTTTACACTACTGAGAATTGCACACACAACAATGAAGACATATGTTTGTGCATGTATCATGATCTTGATGGTTGGAATCTGTTGCACTCAGATTAAGCATCCAAAGTCAAAAAACTTATCTGACTTTTGGTTTGCTTCAAAGACATAATCATTTATGTAGCTCAATCCTACAAGATATATGGTATTGATGTTGTGCCTAGCTATTAATCATAAAACCCTTGCTGTTTGGGCTATGCACACATTTTTGTCTTGTTCGGGCCATATTTATCCCATTGCTGTGGATTGTATTTTGTTAATGTAAATAATTAGGAATTGATGAGGTATGAGGACGAGGACTGCCGATTTTTTTTCCCCTTTAAAAGAAGGGCTACAATCATCTGTCAAACCTGTGATTTTCAATTTAGGCAAAATTGGTACATGATGTTTAAACATAGAAATTCATGGGTGGAAAATCACTCATTATTAGATGTTTCTGGTCCTTCAGATCTTGGGAACAAAAAGAGAGGATGCGTCTTTAGAGAAAAAAGCATATGCTTATTGGTCTCTTTGCACATAAGATGCGCTCTTCAGCACAATCATTTCCCTTCATTGAATTAAATATTTTCTGAATTATCCTTTCACCTGAAGGTAACAAGCATGTGAAACAAGTTTTAGGAAAATTCACAAAAAGCCGCGCTGGAATATTCATCAAGGAAAGCCACAATTATATGTAATGCACAAAAATTCTAACAAAGACATGTTTTCCTATGGCGTGTTTGGATGCACTAATCATACTGCATTTAAATTATCATCGAATGAAGTTGGACTTGAAAGAAATGTAGTCTCATTAGTTTCAACATTTCATCTTGATTAAATTGAGGGTTGACAATTCAATTCACTTATCCAACACATCCCTGGTTTTTTTTTTTTCCCCACTAATTTCTTAAGGTGCATACTAAAGTCATCAGAACAGATAATTGGATGCAACAAAGGTATCTAATTTTCCAATGTTTTGGAGCCATGAATTTGTCCATTTTCGCGGGAGCAATCAAGGGGTGGTCATTCTCGAGTCAGAACTTAATTAGATGTGCACACCTTAGTTTTTTCTGTTTTACACGTGCCCTCCCACACACACACCTCACATGGGTACTCAAACCCATGACTTCAGTGTTGAAATGCAGCGAGTCTGCCACTGAGCCATGCATTGAGACCCCATACATTAGATTGATTATATTGGATTCCAACAGTTCCTTGATGTATTTGACAGGTCCTTCGACATCTTGGTCGCATCCATGAGACTCGAATTGGGCATCATCGTGTGATCACCCTCTCAAAGCCACACTGATCGGTCATTGTGTATATGTGAATCAACCAGAAATATTGTACGTCTTCTTTTGACTTTCCTACTAGATAAAATTCAAGTAGGTTTTTTTATTTTGATCTTTTCTAGTTGTGGATCGTATGCCCTAGTTTTCAGTTTGCACAAGTGGGCTATGGTTCAGTGATTTAAACCATTGTCTTATGAGACCCATATCGATGAACCATGCACCAAGAATCTCCCAAAATTAAAAGATCATAGACAAAAGCTTGGCTCTTTTCTTCACTTGAATGTGGACCATTGCTATATTTCTCTTTTTAACCATCTATTTGCAGGCCCCTAATTGGATGGTTACACTTTTCTTATCTAGATTAATTCTAGGTAATGAGCTGTCCATGATTGCAGCCGACCAATGGCCTGGATCAGTGAGACATGGGCCACACTGTACAAACAAAAGCTCAAGGATGCTTTGCATATCCTTGTGTCAAGGATGATATAATTCCTCTGAACTAATGTAATATCCTACTAAAGTACTACCATCACATTAGAGAGGATCCAGTTATATCAATCTAAAAGTTATCAGTCATTCAATATCTGTGAGTGTGGTACTTGTGTAAGAGATCTAGAACTTTCACGCCAGTCATGTGATTCTAGACACTGATTGGAGGACTCCGAACAATTCCAATCAACGGCCTAGGTTCCTCTGGCAAAAATCTTTCAGTTGTTGTATGGGTCATTTGGTTGGTGCAGCTTTAATGTATGGCCTAGCCATGGTAGGCGCAGTAGATGAACAAATCCAGATCTTATACACATGTGCCACTTGCGTGGCCATTGAATACTTGATAACTAACATAGGTATCTGCTTTTCGCACTAGATTATGCTCGCTTTCAGTGTAACACTATCTTCTTCTTCTTTTGTTTAATTTTATTTATTTATTTTTAACTTGTAATTTGACACTTGCTAGCATCAAACCTACCCTCCCCCCCCCCCCCCCCCCCTCCCTCTCCACATGCAGTTTACACGCAGCAGCCAACCTGGGACATCTAACTGTAGGCTAAGGTGGGTCCCAACGTGAAGATGGTCATGCATACAAATCACGCTGGTCCTGTTAAGGTAGGCCAGATGTGCAAGTCATGCCTAGGCTGTTGTAAAGCCTTTTTACTTTTTTCCTTTTGAAGTCCGTCATTTCTTTTGTATCAGGGTAGCCACGTGAATGTGTACACTAGCCTATTGTTTCACCTGATTTGTTGCTCTGATGATTTAGACATGCCATTTTGCACTAATGGAGAGAGCAAACCTCATGTTCTCAGAACTATATTCTTACCTAATTGCTCGTTTTCTTTTGTTCGTTTTGAAAAGGTTAGAAAACCATACTCGTGCATACAACCAATTTCACATCTAGGGGACGAATCTCAATCCAAACCATTATGCTCTTGTGGATCTTTTCAAACGAAAAATCACACTAGAATGAAGACGTCGACTGTCCCATTGTTGTCTACAAAGCAACAGTCAGAATGCGAAAAAGTGGACTCCCAAAATTCACTTATTCGACAAACAAATATCCACTAATAAAAGGTTAGGATTTGTTCATTCAATTTCATTTTGTAAATGCCCCATCTGCGGTGGGGCCTATGGTTTGAAGGGATTAAAATGAGGTCATTCTCGCCACGTGCGTACACGTGCTTTTCTTTGGTGGTCACGCCAGCGTATCAATGTCTTGTGAGTTTCTTTTGCCTCCCTGGTGATTCAGGATCCAACCACCCACTGAGGCTCACATGCTGAGATGGTTTGATGATTTGGATCGTCCATATTCTTCTTGCTGGATGCGGATTGGGTACAGGCGGGGCTCTGAGGGGCCTACTGTGATGTATGGGTTTTATCCGCACCATCAATCCATTTTTCCATATCATTTTAGGGTGTAATCCAAAAAAAAATAGTTGAGGTAGGTCCAAGTCGTAGGTGGACCACACCGCAGGAAGCAGCATTGAAAATGACATCCACTGTTGAAACCTTCCTGGGGCCATATGGGGATGTTTATTTGCCATCTGCCTATTCATAAGGTCACATAGACCTTGATGAAGGGAAAATACGAAGATCAGCTTGATCCAAAACTTTTGTGGGCCCCAAGAAATTTTCTATGGTAGCCGTTTAATCCCCACCGTGTGGTTCATTTGAGCCGTGGATCTGCATCATTTTTTCTAGCTTATAAGCTAAATTGGGTGGACAGTGTGGATAAAACCCATACATCATGGTAGGCCCCTCAATCTTAATCGGTGCTCCGAATGGAATAAAAAAAAAAAAAAGCTGGCTCTGACGTTTTAAATACTGAGTCATGTGATGATTCACGAGATATTAATAAAAGAGTTATTTTATACTCCAGTGGTGTATTATACCATATACGCAGGAAATCGACTAAACCTATTGTCCATTCGAGAAATGGTAGAATAGATTATGAAATACCGTAACGAGGTAGAGCACTAATCAGTGAAGGATGTGGAGTACAAAAATTCATTATTCAAAATATATATATATATATATATATATATATATATATATATATATATATATATATGTTGGGAAAAGGTACTATGCGCTCGAGCGTAAAGCGGTCGTCCGTGAGGTCGAGCTGTGTGGGCCCCACCGTGATGCCGTTCGAAGATCCACACCGTCCACCAGATGCACGAGCCCAGGGTGGGCCCACACGGCCCAAAATCAGCCGTCCACGTAACTCAGGTGGGCCATACCATCGAAAAACATAAGTATACACGCAAAAACATGTAAAAGCACTTGGTGGGCCCCACCTGAGTTGTGGATACCACCTGAAACTTGGTCTAAAATTACATCCAAGTGGGACACACATGATGGACGGTGTTGATCATCAAAACACGTCTCGAAAGGTCCCCACAAATGGTTTTGAATGTTTCAATGGTGCACGGCCCCTCTCAACTTCTGTACGTGGTGTGGCCCACAAAAGTCACGGATTGACTTGATTTTTAGCCGTGTGGGCCCCTCTGGAATGCTGCATCTGACTGAGGGGGTAGATTTTCGAAGGGCATCACGGTGGGGCCCACATCAGCTCGACCTCACGTACGACCGCTTTACGCTCGAGCGCATAGTACCTTTTCCCTATATATATATATATATATATATATATATATATATATATCTGGATTATTATTTTTTAAATGCTTTTAAAACTTCACATGGAGTACTCAGAATGTTGCTCGATCCTGTTACTGAGTTGGTACTGCATGCTTGCTCTATCATTTTCCAGTTGGCTTTGTGACTGAAAATCATTTTTACTCAACCTTTTGGTTTGTAATAGCATTGTCTGATTGATTGAAGTAGCCCATGGTTCCTTTACTCCCAAAAGATTGTCAAGGCAGCTCTCATCCGCACTGTGGTCCATTAGATCAATGGTTTAGATGGCCGAACCATGACCCACTATGTGTGCGACACAGCACGTCGGAAAACTGTAGGTCTGCTGCCGAGGACCTTATAAATTATAATTCCGATCTCCCTTGGGATGAGAAACGAGCAACGGTCACATGAGAAATGCATTTCCCAATGAAAGTGCCTACTATGATTACATGAGAGACCATCCACATTTGTGAATTGACATAGTACTCAAAGGCCCCACTAATCTGTATAGACCCTTCTTTTTTTCTTTTTATTTTTTCATTTCGTGAATTGAAATTGTACATTTTTACAACTTAATTTCAAACAAATGACTAAAGGTTAGAAGAAAAAATAATCAATCGGGGTTGGTGCATGTATAGTCGTAAGCGGACCCTCGCCGCCTGCGCCTGCTAGTCAAACACGTGGATAGACACCGTACTCTGCTTTAACCATTCTTTATATTTTACACGTGAAAGCGAGCCCAGGAAATGGATGACGAGGATCTTTGATTGACGTGGCTTGTAAACTATCCTCCATCCATTGTGGGGCCCATTAGATTGGCAGTCCCATTGGAGCGGGACTTGGCTGCGACCCTAGCGATGTCGGTAGGACCCTGACCGAAAGGCCCACCTTGACGTATGCACTGGATATCCACGCTGTCCATATGCTTTCTCAGTTTATTTTAAAGGTGGGGCAGATAAAATTTCGGGACCAGAATAACTCCTGTTGTGTGGTCCATCTGAAATTTGTATCTGCTTAATTGTTGGGAACGTGCTATAAAATGATCTGGCAAAACAGATGGACAGTATGGATATACAATGCATGCACTGAGGTGAGCCCTACAATCAGGTCCCACCCACCTAGTTGCGCGTTTTCATTTGGTGTTCCACCAGGCGAGCAATTTCTTGGCTTGAAATTTCAAACAAGCCTTTCAGGTTTCTGGAAAAAAAAATATTTAAAAAAATTTATACTAAATTGTAAATAATTTCAAAAAATTTTAAACTGAATTATTTTAAGAGAAATGCTGTAGGCCTATCAAAGCACTATAAGTTATAGTCTCCTAGTTGCAATGGGGCACTTGGACTGTTCGAACCATTGATCTAGACCGTTCATTAGATCTGACGAGTATTTCATGGTCTATCAATGGTCGTCAATTTTGATGAACAAGATCGATTACATAAAAATAGATCCAAACAACAACTTAATTATCTATTTGTTAGTGATATCATTGGCTGCTTATGATCTAAAGAATCAGTTTTGTTCAGCAATCGTAGCCATCCCATCCAGGATATGCAAAAAGGACGGTTATTAAAAAAAAAGTCTAAATCAAGGATCCATTGGGCCATCCGATCAGTGGTTTTTTTTTTTTTTTTTTCTGCATGGTAGTTTGATAAATATGTTTTGGACTTAAGGGACGGCTCAGATTGATTTATTGGACTGTCCAACTGAACTTACGCAACTAGCAGCACTATACCTTCTAATTCGCCGCAATCTCTTAGGACTGTGGGCCCCACCTTTTAGACAGCTGTTTTTATGAAACAATACAAACTTTGTTTTGCAACTTAGACGAGACCGAATTCCTGGACGAAAATACCCCTCCTTTTCACGGAAACGGATTGGGTACTCCCCCTGCCACCAGCCAATGGTGGATGGTCGGTGGTCTATGGACCCCACCATATTGTATTCTTTTCATTCATGCCGTCCATAATTTTTTTCACATCATTTTATGATATGAGACCAAAAATGAGATATATCCAAATCTCAAATGTACCACATTACAGGAAACAGTGTTGAATGAGCGTCGACCATTAAAAACTTTTTGGGGGCCCACTGTGATGTTTGTGAGAAATCCTCCCCGTCTAAGTTCATTCATAGGGTCAAAAAGACCTGGATGAAGAGGAAAAACAAATTTCACAATGATCCAAAACTTCTATAACCCCTAAAAGGGTTTCAATGGTAGATGTTCAATTCTCCATTGCCTTTTACAGTGTGGTCTACTTGATAGTTAGATCTATCTTATTTTTTGTCTCAAGCCTTAATATGAGCTCGCCAAATAGATGGACGGTTTGGATATAACAAAGACCTCATGATGGGACCCACAAAAGGCAGTGGGGATTACAACGGCCAAGAAAAAAAAAAAAAAAAACCTTAGCTACGGTGTTTTCTAAGGCTATAGATTAAAACTGTTGCTATTTCTCGATATATCGAAAAACGTCTAGCACCATACAGCGAGTTTGCCTCCTGCAATTTTCGATACCTATAGCTACGGATTATAACCGTAGCCATAGCTGTAGTTTGTACCAGTCAATGCAAATTTTATGTTATTTTATTTTATTATATTTTTTTCATGTAAAACTTTATTATACCTACAATTTTCTCTAATACATATTTATATAAATATGTATATATAAGCATATAAAATTTTTTTTCTCTCTTTTTTCATTTCTTTCTTTATTCATTTAATTCATTTAACAAGAATATCTTCTAAACCAAAATTAGTTACTTGATGTATCCTATATAATTTTGGGGTAGGAGAAGCTACTTTAGCCAACCAACCTGGTTATTTTTCAATATTCCATCATTTTTCAATATTCCATTAGGTCGATGGTCGAAAATCCATTTCATTCACTTCGCGGTTAATTTCATTTTCTTCGCGATCAATTTCATGCATTTCATGGTCAATCCCAGTGATTCTCCTTCACTTCACCGTCAATTTCATACATTTCACAGTCAATTTCATGTTTGCCCTGCTCAATTTCATGTTTGCCCCGCTCAATTTCTAGTTTGCCCCGCTGAAATTCATGTTTGCTCCGCCGAATTTCTAATTTGCCCCACTGAATTTCATGTTTGCCCCGCTCAATTTCATGTTTGCCTCGCTTAATTTCATGTTTATCCCGCTGAAATTCATGTTTGCCCCGCTCAATTTCTAGTTTGCCCTGCTCAATTCATGTTTGCCCCGCTCAATTTCTAGTTTGCCCCGCTTAATTTCATATTTGCCCCGCTCAATTTCTAGTTTGCCCCGCTTAATCTCACATTTGTCCTGTTGAATTTCTAGTTTGCCCCACTGAATTTCTAGTTTGTCCCGCTCAATTTCATGTTTGCCCCGTTCAATTTCCAGTTTGGTCCGCTCAATTTTCAGTTTGTCCCGCTCAATTTTCAATTTGACCCCGAAGTGATTGAAATTGACCATGAAGTGAATGAAATGGATTTTCCACCATCGACCCGATGGAATCTTGGAAAATAACGAGGTTGGTTGGCTAAATTAGCTTCTCCTACCCCAAAATCATATGTGGCATGTTAAGTAAATCATTTTAGTTTAGGAGATATGCTTGTTAAATAAATATGCAAAGAAATGAATTAAAAGATAGAAAAATATTTTCTTACATTTATATTTATATATTTACGTAATTATGTATTAGAGAAAAATGTAAGGGATAAAAAGTTCTCCTTGTAATGGATCCTATAGCTACGGATTATAACCGTAGTTATAACTTTCGATATGTTGAAAAAGTTTAGAAACTGTCCAACAAGTTTGCCTAAAAATTACTACAATTTGGATACACTATGGCTACGGATTAAACCGTAGCCAGCTTGTGTGATTTTTTTTGCTTTTGTGGGTCCCATTATGAGGTCTGTGTTATATCCAAACCGTCCATCTATTTGGTGAGCTCATATTAATGCTTGAAACGAAAAATAAGATATATCTAACTATCAGGTGGACCACACTGTAAAAGGCAATGGGGAATTGAAAGTCTACCATTGAAAACCTTGTAGGAGTTACAGAAGTTTTGGATCATTATGAAATTTGTTTTTCCTCTTCATCCAGGCCTTTGTGACCTTATGAATATATTGGATGGAAAATAAATGTTATGGTGGGCCCTATAAAATTTTTAACTGTGAAAATCAATTTTCTCGCTGCTCTTTGTGGTGTGGTCCAGTTGATCTAAGGATATAATTTTTTTTATTTTTTTGAATAATGCTCCAAAATGATCTCGGAATATGGATGAACGTTGTGGATATGATAAATACATAGCTGTGGGGCCATGTAACTTTGATCTCTTTTGAGCCGTTCGTACAACCCTCGGTTGGAGGATCGTCAGCCCTCGTCTTCGAAAGGAAGGGAGGGGTACTTTCGTCCTCAAATTCGCTGTCCGTACGAGCAGGTCTAAGTTGCAAAACAAAGTTTGTATTCCTTCGTAAAAACAGCTAGATAAAAGGTCGGGTCCACGGTCCTAAATTTCTCTTAAGATTTTGAAAATCTGGTTATTTCGGCCTGAAAATATCTTTTTATCCAAAAAAAAGAGAGAGAGTATAATATCGCGATATTTTAAAAATATCGGAGATGTTCGTCAGAAGGAGGAGGAATCACGCCATGTACTCCGATTTGAGAAAGGAAGACACTGTTACTCTGGCAGAGCGCGACGCTTGATAGCATGCACCAAGAAATTATACACGTGGGTTAGAAGTAATTCAAATTAAACCGTTGGACTCGTGGGGACCCCTTTACATATCACAAAGCAAATATTGGACTGATTTTTAATATTTTAACTCGACTATTAGTGGACACCCGTTGGACACGGTTGATATGAAAACATTCAACGGCCGAGATTCAAATAATATATATGTTAATTAATAAGATGTTAGAATCGTTCAAGCAGTATGTTTTTAGAATAGTGACCCATCTGATCCCGCATTTTGGATGGTCAATACATGCTTTTCTATGGAGTAGGAATACTTCGCCAGAGTATCAAATACTCGGCATTTTGGTAAGGTCGATGCATACCAAACTTTTTCTACGGCTGGGATATCATATACACTTGACACGCCATCTTGAGTCGTTCAATGGACCGTGATTTGGAGGTCTGTCCACGTGGATGAACGTCCCGTAAGCTATGTGGGACCCACAGAGATGTCCATTATAAATCCACTCCCTCCATCAGTTTCTCAAGCTCACAATAGGATAGGAAACCAAAATTCAGGTAGATCCAAAGCTAAGGTGTGCTACACCACAGGAAACAGTGAGAATGAAAACCTTTGTCAATGAAACCTTCCTGAAGCCGATCATGATGTTTATATGCCATCCAAACCGTTCATAAGGTTATTTCCACTCGGATAAACTATAGGCATAAATATGATCCTGACCCAAAACTTCTGAAGCCCACACAAGGTTCCAATGGTGGGTATTCAGTACCCTTTTTTGCGTGGCATGGTCCACCTGAGTTTTGGGTCATGATTTTTAGATTTCTATCCTACTGTGAACTTGACAAACTCATGTACGGAATGGATTTCTCACAACATCCTTGTGGCCCACATAGCTTCCGACCACAGGAACTTCCTGTTGGCGGGGTGCACAGATCCGAAAAACCTCCTTATGATTTTTCGGAGTGGATTTCCCACAACATCCTTGTGGGCCCCACATAGCTTCCGACCACAGGAACTTCCTGTTGGCGGGGTGCACTGAGTTTTTTCGGAGTGGATTTCTCACATCATCCTTGTGGCCCCACATAACTTCCAACCACAGGAGCTTCCTGTTGGTGGGGTGCACAGATCCGAAAAACCACCAGGTGGTCGATTTGGAGGAGTTTTTTACTACTCTGTACCTCACTAATAAGCCACCTACCTTATTATGCCCATCCAAACTTACTTCCCAAACTAATCCCTCAGGACATGTTTAGATTCGCGTATAATATTGTATTGTATTGTATTTGGATACTGTTTATGTATACATTAGACAGTTTTACGGTTTTTAGAATACATCCAAATCACCATGCCATTATTCAATGTTTGGATAGGACGTATTGTTCAGGCAAGTATACAATTTCTTGTACTATGCAATGTTTGGAAACGATGTATTGAACCTGTGTATTGTACCGTCATACAATATCTGTACGGAATGATTTTTTTTTTTTTTTTTTTTTAAATTTCAACGTCCATTTCAAAGAGTTGGTGCCCTTCGTCAGTTGATATCATTAATTCTAGTCATCCAACATGCTCGCTATTGGGTAATCCTATCCAACCATCCATAGGGTTCACGTTGGTGAGGCCCATCTGCCGATATTGAGTGTGATAAAATCAAGCAATCAATGGAAGGCTCTAATCTACAAAGTAACATGATAGTGATCAGGCCCACTCCGTCCGAAAAATAGGGGGCCACTTGTGGACCCCACGATGAGGTCAGCGCTCATCCACACCGTCCATCGATTTTCTAGGACCTAATGAAACCTGAAATGGGGTCCACCTTTGTGCCGTACATTAAGATAAAAAAATTATGCATAATTTTAAAATAAAAATCATAACAAAATATTCATTGAGTTAAGTAAAACATTCATCACACATCTGAAACGAATTTTCATACTCGAATGAAAGTCACTGGAAAAATCAGATTTCCACGATATGTTCTAAAAAAAAATAAAAAAAATAGATATATATATATATATATATATATATATATATATATATATATATATATGAAAAAAGTACTATGCGCTCGAGCTCACGATAAGCTCCCATGAGGTTGAGCTGTATGGGTCCCACTGTGATGCGTGTCGACCATCAACACCGTGCATTTGATGGGTCCCCTTTAAATTATGAGATATCCCAAAAATCAGCCGTATACGGAACTCAGGTGGGCCATACCATCTAAAATCATGTGAAGACATGCCAAAAACATATAAAAGCACTTGGTGGGGCCCACCTGAAATTTACATGCCTCTGAAACTTGGTCTGAACCCTCATCCAAGTGGGACACACATAATGGATGGGCTGGATTTGCAAACCACATCTCGGTGGGCCCAAAAAATGATTATGAATGTTTTAATGGTGCACGGCCGGCCCCTCTCAACTTCTGTATATGGTGTGGCCCACACAAGTAACGTATTGACTTGATTTTTGAGACCTAGGCCCACGATGGAATGGTGCATCTGACTGATGGGGTAGATGTTCGAAACGCATCACGGTGGGGCCCACACAGCTCAACCTCATGGGATGTTCCCATCAGCTCGAGCGCATAGTACCTGTTCCCATATATATATATATATATATATATATATATATACACACACACACACACACACACACACACACACACACACACACACACACACAAAAGCCATTACGATAATTAATAAACTAGTCTAAAACAGTCATCCACAACTAAAAAAGATTCAGACTTAAACTGAAATTAGCTTCTTTGGACGGTCACGGTCATGTAAGCAACGACAAAATAAACTCACTACCAGCCATAAACAATATGAACAGCCCCAACAACAAAGCAACAAGTGGACGATCGATGACTGGTTCGTTTCCTACAACATCAGTTGCCACTCTTTCATGTCTGTCTTCTTCTGAGCCAATGTTGTCTGTTATGGTTTGCTCTATGGGTGTTTCTACAAATGTCCCACTGTTCGCCATCGCAGGACAACTTAATACACTAACATGCCGACCTCCAGGTGTTTCTTCGGCTGGTTTATCGATGGTGATAACCTAAATGAAATAGTAAACAAAGCATATTCTCTATAATACTCCTACCTGTATGATTTAATAATCACTGCTTTAGCTATCACATATTAAAACGTACGATTTTTTAAAGCATATCAACTAACCTTGTATTGATTCCATGCATTCATGGTATCTTTACAACACGTGAAAGACTTATGTTTGCACCCACTAAATCCGTGAACTTGTGCCTTGCATTCTTCTCACGACTCATATATACCGGCTTTTCATCTGACGAACACCACGTAAAATTTCTTCTTCATTTTTCTCGCAATTAGGAAACGTATAGTTTGTCAGCGCAAAAGGAGATTGATTGATGTCTACCAAATGTCTTCACAATTTGTATAAAAAGCAGGCAAAATGAAAGTGATGGTATGTTAGATTAACGAGGTCAGAAGTATATCAGACTGAAACTAATTCAAATAGCTCTTATTCAGTGATATGATGTCAAATCTACCTATCGAAAGATGCAAAATAAGAGTGTATTGGATATCCAGTGAATTAGAAACAGTAATTCAACATAAACGTGCCAATATTGTCCAAACCAACTATTAGTAGTGATAGACAACTAAATTAATATTGTATCACTAAATTGTATAATCCAAACAGAATTGGTTACCAGATTTTCCTGTCTAATAGAACTATATAACTGAAAAACTGTCAAGGTTTTCTATCTCGCATAACAAATTTGGGAACTAAAACACTCAGACTAGCAGAACTGTAACAATAGAAACTTATGAAAGTTATCTGGCTATCATAGCAACTCTGGAAACCATAACTCACTGAGTAGCAAAAGTGTATCAATACGATTATGTGCAGATTATCTGCCTGCAATAACAAATCTGGGAACCATAACTCACTGGGTAGTAGAACTATATCAGTACAAATATATGGTGATTATCTGCCTATCATAATGAATTTGTTTACCAAAACTTCCTAAGTAGCAGAACAGTATCATTAAGAAATATGTGAAGATTATCTGCCTATGTGAACCAAAACTCCTCGACTAGCAGGATGATTCATGCTAGAAGTGTAGCAGTAAGAATGTTAAACCTACGACATTGTAATCACACTTTGGAATAGTTCAGTGGCCACGCATAACTGCCACAATTTCTACTAACCAACATAAACCATGCATAAATTGCATGATCCGTTCGACCTGCATTAAACCCTACAACATGACCCATTTGACTTGCAATAAAACCTGCAATATTCTCATATATACAACACAATCAATATAGGCAGGTCAACTTTGTCATCAGAGTTACGATACAACAATAAGTTAAACATCCACAATATTAAAGTTAAATCCCAAAAGACTGCTCCATGTATGGACCGAAAAAAAAACAGTATCCACACCCATCCAGCAAAAAGAAAGTAATGTCTAAAAACAGAAATTGTCAAGAAATATATGATAAGTGACCCAAAATTCACTTCTGGCCACTCCGAGGAAGGATAACTCTCCATTCCTTTCTTCTTTCATGAACCATCTTAACTTTTTGTATCCATTCCTTTCTTCTTTCGTGAACCATCTTCATAAAATACTCATCACTTACTAAATCGGACTGCAACACCCTTGCAGCCCGAATCTGTTCCTCACTGTTAAGACCATTCACGTCCTCAAGTATCCCGAAGAACTGTTGTACCTGCGTCATGCTCTTGCCTTGTGCCATAGTTATGGTCAGGGTTTTTACAGCTTCTGCCACCTCCCCCATCTTGTCTCCTATTTGTTCGCTCGGCTTACCCTTCCTATGACGATTACTGTCATTCGCATCTGTGCGACAGTGACGAGATCCTGACGTTGTCTCCATTGGGTTATTGTTATATCCCGTAGCCCTTTTTGTGGATCGATCGACACCGCGAGTGCAAGGAGTAGGCTTCTGATCATCCTCATCATCAGATGAGAGTCATATAATATCAGAAGTCTGCTCATCAGAGTCGTCATCAAAATTCAATTCGTTACGACTGCGCCGCTTCCCTGAAATAGGTGAAGAGTAACTCGTGCTTGCATATGAACCATGTGCACATTCATTGCCGAATATAAACGCCAAGTCATCCCATCTGTCAATGTGCTTTCCTCACACTCGTTCAGCATAGGGGTGTGACTGTACACACAAAGACAATGTATGAAACACATATATTAAATTGCAGAACTTTGTGGAATTAGAATAAAAAAAAATTAATAAATCTTATCGCGATATATCCATCCTAGACATCATTGGTAGCGACAACCATCTTTCGGTCTTCATCCCACCCAAAACTAGATGCATTGAGAATGTCCTTTATAGCCCAATACAATCTCTTCAAGGCCCGCAAGCGATTAGATATGTGACAATTTTCAAGTAAAATGTTACAACTATCATGGATTTCTTTGATAGTTGCCTTGTAGGCTTCGGGTTTAAACCGGATATCACTCTTAAGGCCATGATTGACTTGTTCAACCAAGACATCTACCAAGGAATTGTCCATAATGCCAGACCATTGTACTCTACTTATTTTACTCATAGAGACTATCTTACGCCTCGAGGTAGATATACCCTTTGGTGAGGGCCCTTTCCTTGCGGACGTGACATTTTTTTTGGGAGTTGAAAAAGGTTGTGTTAGTGATCTTGGATTTATAGCTAGAGGACCACCCCTATTTGAAGGAGATGACTTGACGTTTTTATTCCTCGGATCTTTCGTGGTGCTCCTCAGGAAATTCATTTGACCTACGACCATAACAAATTAATAGCAATATGATAAGAGCATTCGCAAGATGCACACAGTTAATCATTCATGAGGGAATAAAAATAGTTTACAGTCTATCTAACCAGATGCATCCACATTAAAAGTAAAAAGTAGTTAAAATATTCCTGGTATAAACATAACAGATCAGTACATAAACCAGAAAAACTACATATGTCGTCTGGTGCGTGGAAGACTATCATTCCACATTCTCTTAGCTATTTCGTCTCTTTTCCTCGCCCACTCTTCCTGACCGCGATCCGTCACCCGAGATAAAGCCCATCCTTCCTCTATGCTAGTTATCTCTACAAGGGGATGGAGAAACATCCTCTACTACCTCAGTCAGTCCGTCATCACCATTAACTCGAAGGAAATTATGAAGGATATAACAAGCTATGACAATTTTAACTTGAGTTTTAAACTTAAACTGAGGAGGAGTATGTAGGATGGGAAAGCGGCCCTTTAAAAGCTCGAAAGACCACTCTATGACATTTCGCAACTGGGCGTGGCGATAATTGAAAAGTTCCTTTTGATTGGCAGGCTTTCTTCCAGTTCAAAACTCATTCAAATGATATCGCACACCTCGATAGGGGGCCATAAACCCGGGCGAATGTGCATATCCAGCATCAATGACATAATATTTTCCTACACATTGCAAGACATTTTATCATTATGTTTCATAAATAAACTCTTAAAATGTAAAGAAACACCCCCTATATATGATTACCATGAGGAATCAAAAAACAGTCTGTGTGACGGGTTAATGCATTTTGTAAGACACGTGCATCAGATGCGGAACCATCCTAACCAGCAAGCACGTACACAAATTTTATACTGAAAGTACATGCAGCGATAACATTTTGAGACAGAAATCCTTTCCTATTTGTGAAAGTTGAACTCGTTTCTTTTGACAAATAAGCCAGGATATGAGTGCCATCTAGGGCACTGATGCAGTCCTACAATTAAAGGTGTGCCACATGATCAGTTACTTTCTTTTACCACGTATAATTCTCACCTACAACATCATGCACTTATATAATATTACCTGAAAATATGCACTCCATAGAGGATTGTCGGATATTTCTTTAGGTGTGTGTAATCCAAAGAACTTCACATATTCTGGATATAGACCGATAATAGCATCCAACACCCTAGTAAAGTGTCTGCTTACAGTCTCACAAGATCTTGTAAATCGATGACCAATCACACGATTACGTACATTGTGTCCGACAGTATGTAAAAATATAACAACCTGCTCTTCCATACTACACCTCGTATCGGATAGGAGTTTGCGATCTCTTAACAATGAACATAATTCGAAGAAATTGTCCCCGCACATTCTGAGCTGCGCGAGACAATCAATATTGCTTTTTCTTATTATGCCATTGACAAATCTGTCCCTATCAATGTGACAATCCTTCTGCGTTGCCTTAATACAGTAACGACGATAATATTCAGCAGCGCCCATTACACATGTAGAGGCAGCAATGGCTGTTCATGTTGTAGCTACTTCACTCTCGGTCCAATCACTAGTAAAGGACCTTTCATCACTATTTTCCCCACTATCGGAAGCCATAAGATTATTGTAGATGAAACTTATCTAAATGGAAATTACAATGAACCATAAAAATTATAGAAAAATATGTAAGTGATGTTTAACAGTCAAAATAGAGAAGCTGGAAACATTTTGATGCATCTGTTTTTATGCAAACCAAATCATTATCTATTTACCAATTTTTTTTTCAATTTCACATGAATCTCTTTTTACAGTTCCATGAAGGATGTATCTGTTCTTACAGCTGAACGAAGCAGGCATCTCAGTACACAGTTGAATGAAGCATGAATCAAACATACAGTAGACATATTGAATAATGAATATTTGTTTATAATTATGTAAACAAAAATGATTTTGTTTACACTTAGTGTAAGACCCGTATCCTAGACCGTACCATTCCGTAGAATTCCGCGATCTTTCCAGTCGAATTTTGGTAACCTTCGACCCTTAACCGGTATTTGCGATTGACCTTGCGTCACACACCGTCAACCCAAATCGATTCAACCTAAGACTAGTACCTTATCGACCACATCGTCGTCGCGGTTCTGACGCCGCGACTCGCGCGCCGATGCGGTACTCTGACCAGAAAATATGGGTCAACGTTCGATGCGAGGAAAACGTCGCGCGTACGAATTCTGAGAGAATCTCTACGAGATGTTACATCAATCATCCATCAATCAATCCCATCATGTCAAGTACACATCACCTCACACCCTTCCCCAAGCAACCCTAAAGTAAAAAAACTCTTACACCACCCATGCTTTTCTTACACAAACTACCACAAAAGTTAAAAAGTTCTTACACCCATCACTCACCATATCAACACATCCATCACTCCATCACCCATCCCTCTTTACAACCCCCTCTCTCTCTCCTTTTCAAAACACTTTTCAAACAACCCAAAAACCCTCCATACATCCAAGCCTCTCCCACTTCTCCAAGAGAGCTACAAGTGTGGCCCACCTTTCCTACCCCCTCATCTCCCATCTCAACCATCCAAATCTCATCTCCTTCGTTGGAATCGAAGCTAAGGAGCTAAGGAAGCAAGAAGATCAAAAGGTGGGTGCTTTGATAGAATAGTTTTCATTTTTTTAAAGATGAGCCAAGTGAGGCTAACCGATCAATGGTTTGGATCTCACTTGGGACCCTAAGATGTGGCCGATGGCCCACTAGGATCATCATGATATTTATTTTTCTCCTATACCTAGGGTCATCTAGACCGTCTATTTTAGTAGAGAAGGGATCTCCACCGTTGGATTGTGATTTAATGGGTCCACATGTATTGAGACCCACTTGATATATGATTGATTGCAAGGGAGGGCCCATAGTGTCGGGGTCCCTCCATCACGCGTGTCCCACTCTCTCTTTCTCTCTCTCTCTCTCTCTCTCTCTCTCCCTCTCTTTTTCATTTTCTTTTTGGTGATATATGGCCATGTGGCCCATCAGGTTGGACCCCACCATGAGGTAGGTATTTTTATCCAAGCCATTTATAAGTGGGGCCCACTTTAAATGTGTTTTACCCACACCATCCATCATTTGGTGGCCCACCTAAGCAGGGTCCACCTCAATGCATGTCCCACGGCAAACCGTCCAGCGTCCCTGGACGCTGAACAAAAAGGGAAAACACAAATATTAGCTTGTTTCCAAGCTTATGGGGTGACCCACTCATATAGGCCCCACCTTGATGTATGTATTCAATACACGCCATCCATTCCTTTCACAAGCGTATTTTAGGCGTTGAGCCGAAAGATGGGGCCAATCCGACTTACTGGTGGGCCATAGCATAACAACTGTGTCCATACCGTTGAAAATTACCTTAATGTTTCTGCACCTCGAAATATGCTCAATATTGGGCTCATTGCTTTTGTTATGGGTCGTAGAATTCGATGGGTGGGGTAGTTTTTACTGAAGCGGACCCCACTTGTGAAAAACCACAACAAATAATATTTCAAAAAAAAACAAACAATGCAAAGAATGCTGCGCATTCATTGGCTTGTGTCGAGAAAGCGAGAAGCGCCGCCACGCCGGTGGCGGACTAATGCAAAGAACTCCACGACTCCGGTGTGGGCCCCACCATGGTGTATATTTGTCATCCAACCCGTTCATTAGGTGGGTCCCTCCATGAAGTGGGCCCCCTCCAAAGATCAGGTCCATCTAAGGCTCAGGTGGCCCACGTCACAAGAAACAGTGGGGCTGAACCACCTGCCATTGAAACCCATTTTGGGCCCATAGAAGTTTTGGAACAAGATGAAATTTATTTTTACCCTTCATCTAGGTCCGGGTGACCTTATGGACAGACTGGATGGCATATAAGCATTAAGGTAGGCCCCACGTGGGACCCACAATGATTTATATGTTTTAATTCCACCGTCTGCTGGATGGTGGAGCCCACAGTTATGTATTTGTTATATCCCCACCGTCTAGGGGACGGTGGGTGTATGGTGTGCGTGTGCATGCATGTGTGTGGTGTGTGTACGGTGGGTGTAGGCGTGTGGGGTTGTGCATGTGTATATTTATATATTATATTATATTATATTATATTATATTATATTATATTATGTAATATACCTGCTCGTGGGCTTTCATGGACCCCACCATGATGCATGGGTTGCATCCAATTTGTCCAACCATCTTAGAAGCTCATTTTTGTTAGCATGAGCTACAGAATGTGTCAGATCTATAGTTCAAGTGGGCCCACTTTGATATATGTATGAGGCCCATCTTGGTTTATTTGTGGTCCATCAGTTGAGGCCCACTTTGATGTGAATGAAAGGCCCATGTTATGAGGCCCATTCAATGCATTTGTGGCCCGTGGTTGAGGCCCACTTATATATATATATATATATATATAAGGCCATGTTATGAGGCCCATTGTGATATACTCATAGGCCTAGGGATTATTGCCCATTGCAATGTACATAAGGCCCATTGATGTGGCTCACTTGATTTATATAAGGCTTATATGATGCGGCCCATTTGATGTATCCAAGGCCCATGGGTCGAGGCCCAACGGGGTGTCCTTAGGGTCCATTGTAATGTGTGACTTCCCCATGGCTTGTGCGTTGATATTAGGCGGGCCATGCCATGGGAGCAATGTTGGTTTGACGTCCACATTGAAGAATAATGTTGGTTAAATGTTCGCATTATGACTCTCCCTAGGGCCCATTGTTAGGCCCATACTCGTAGGCCGTCTAGGCCCATCTTCATTATAAACAACATTTATTACCATATAATATGCTTAGTATAATTCCATGGTTCATAATTATACGCATCATATGTATGTTTGATATGAGAAGTGACTGATCATAGCATATGCCTTCGGGTAGATTGTTTAGGGGCTCTTGGATAGGCGGTGTTGCCCCACATGAGCGCACGATACGCGCAGGATTGCTGCATGACCGGATAATGTGATTCATGCATTCGCATTGTGTGATATGGCACTGTATGCCCTAGCGACATCAGGGCTGTAGCCTCCACAGGCATATCGTGGTTGGCGGGATTGGATACCGAAAATTTTGTTCTATATAGGGTGCTATAGATATCCCTGGGTGAAAGTTTTTAAACCCTCATGGTACCAAGAGGTTGCTCCAATGTCTAGACCGAGTGGGTGCATGAGCACTGAGTGCCGATTACCAGAAGGCCGCACTTTTCACTGTGTCGTGGTCGGTTGGAAGGGGGTGCGGCCTTACCCGCCCGAGAGGAGGGGGCAAAGCTAGGCTGATTTTGACCAGCTTGAGGAATGGATCCGCTACCGACGAGTCGAGTCCAATATTGGCAGGCGGGTAGTGAGGTCTCTTTCACTTACCTTATTGCGTGCGATGGGGCGACAATCTGGTTTAGAGTGTACTGGACCCTGGTGATATTCCAGATTTGAGCCGTATTGATATGTGTACTTAGATGAGGATTCGCATGCTTGAGTTGCATCTTTACATCACATGACCTTGGTATGGCCGGCATCATTTATGCCTTGCATCGCATAGCCTTGGTATGGCTAACGACATTTATAGATTCATCAACATGTTCCGCATTACTCTATACTGCATGATTGCATTACTACCTTGCGTACACACTTTCACCACCCTCTAAGCTTTCTATAAGCTTATGCACAACCGTTGCATGCAGGTGACGTTGGGACGCAGTAGCGCTGAGGCAGGAGCGCAGAGCAGATCTTTTTGGAGCTTTTTGTCCATTCTCATTGTATTTCCCTTTATGCTCATTGTACTTTGGAAATGTGATGGAGTTCTTGGTTGTCGTTTGTGGGTTATGCCTTTGGTTATGCTTATTACGAATCAAACTGATGTTGGAAATCCTCCTTGTAGCATCTCAGGATCGGAACCTGGCGTATGGGTGCTAGGAGTCGAGAATGGGGTTCTACGGAAGTTGTCGGCACCGGATTCGGCGATCGAGAATTTTGTGAGCCCAGTTTTCGAGTTTGGGGCGTGACACTTACATATCCTTATAATGAATTTCCAAGTTCAGGGTATACTAGCATGAATAAAAAAACTTGTATAATCTCTTTTTACAGTTGAATGAAGGATGAATTTTTTCTTACAGCTGAACGAAGCATGCACTCAGTACACAGTTGAATGAAGCATGAATCAAACATACAGTAGACATTGAACCATGAAAATTTATGTAAACACAAATGAATCTGTTCACACTTACACATCCAATCATGAACTTCTAAGTTCAGGGTTTACTAGCATGAATATCAACACTTGTATCAATTTTTTGATGCATGAATATTTGTTAGCAAATATTTAAGCTTTGGATTTACTATCTATTTACAGTTATGTCACCATATATGAATATGCGTTTTCAGTCACTTAAAAAAATTGGAATACCTGTTTACAGTTATTTATGCAATTATGAATATGTGTTTATAGTTGTTTATCCAACTAGTTGATCATCATCGATAAACATGGGAATATCAAAATCAGTATTTTACTACCTGTTCTCTGAATTGGAGAATGTAGAGACTTGGAAATATTGCACCGAGAGCTGTAAGACTTCTAATGTCTACATCGGTGCATGATTAGTTATAAGGGTTAGCGTTTGTTTTGACAATTAAAACATTTGATTAAGGAAATGGCAAAAAAAATAATGCGTGCTCTGATAGCATGAAGCTACCACTGTAAACTCAGTGCTTTCGTATATTAACTTGTAGAATGAAATTGTAAGTAGGCATATAACAATGTTATCAGGGAAATCCTACATTGGTCTCACATAACAAAACATAAGGACTTTATTGCTAAAAATGGTAGACATATACATTTGCATGCATTTTAACAGAAAGGGGGTTTTAAAAGTGAAATACCTCAAAGAGAGATCAAGCCGGTAGATGGAGAGCCTTAGGAGAACAGAAATATTTGCAAATGCAAAATGTTTGCAGAGATTTCACGACTGTGAGTGGGTATTTATAAACAGAAACATTCCATTTTTTAAAATTTCTGCAAGCCACAGACATAATCCACAATCTGATTCTGGGTGGCATGCATCTGTCCTTTCCAATACCCCATCCCTCCAAGACGGATTTTGTAAAATCCCTTGTTGGAATCTGGACTTGATATTTTCATCAATTTATACCATCAGCGGTGTAGGGATAGGTGGCAAGAGGAATAGGGGGTTGATAGCATAGGTATGTATACGGCTGAGTATAAACATGCCATCAGCGCAGAAGGGGCTTTTGCAGATGATGAGGACGAAGCAACAAAAAACCATGAATCGGTTCATGGTTACACTTCCAAACCGTTCGCAGATCCAACAGGAAGGAGATGAACATACATGTATGATTGCCCTTCCGCCTTGGAGGTCGGTGGTGCAAATGACCAATTTCCAACTCGCAACGTCCTCAAGGAGGTTATCCTGGCTGCAGTTACTGGAACAGTACCATCGGAAGGGAAGAAACAATCATTGGATGGCGGCATGCATAATAGCGGCGATGAGCTTAGGAGCTGCTAGTGTAGGATATGCAATGTTCACCCACGCTACGTTGAGATAACGCTTCTACATTTCTCGAATTTCACTCCCACGCTATTACAGTGCATCGAAGAGAGCGTATGCCTGGCAGCAACGTCTAATGACAACACTCTACCGCCATTTCAAAATTTTGATTTTTGTATGTATTCCCGCGCGTTGTATTCTTAACATTTTAATTCCAAACCAAACAACGTATACGTCAAATCAGGACCACTAATACCATACAATGCCTGCTAATATGCGAATCCAAATAGGCCCTTACTGTACAACACGCTTTTACTGGACCAAAATATCCCTGCTTGATCAGAAATGTAATTTTTGAAAGCTTCCATTTCTTATGGTTATAGATTATAACCATAGCCATTGGAAATTGACCGCGAACTGATTGAAATTGACCGCGAAATAAATGAAATTGATCGCAAAGTGAATGAAATTCACTATGAAGTAAATGAAGTGAATGAAATTCACCGCGAAGTGAATAAAGTGAATGAAATTGACAGCGAACTGATTGAAATTGACCGCGAAGTGAATGAAATTGATCGCGAAGTGAATGAAATTGACTAACTCAAACTCCTTAAAATTCATAACTTAATATAAATAGTAAAATTTTCCATTTATAGCAAGTGTCCTATATGGCTTAATCACTTTATTCTTCTAATTTTTCTAAGCACTTTTCATGTTGGACACAACTCCTAAAGTGCAAAGGATGAAGAGTTATAATCAAGCTAAAACTTACTATAAATAGTAAAAACGGAAATAAAATGAACTTTCGACTATTGACCTGATGAAATCTTGGAAAATAATCAGGTTGGTTGGCTAAAGTAGTTTCTCCTACCCCAAAATCATAGATGGTACATCAAGTAACTCATTCTGATTTGGGAGATATGCTTGTTAAATGAATAAAAATTTAAATGAATAAAAAGAGAGGAAAATATTTTTATATGATTATATATGCATATTTACATAAATATGTATTAGAGAAAAATGTGGGGGAACAAATTTTCCTTGTAAAAATATAAAAATAAATCTGGACAAACTACCACGACACTACCACTGGATCAGACCGCCACATAAAACAGGAAGTGGATTGGTTGGTGCAAGTTCTGTAGGTCTTATCATGAGGTATGTATTATATCCAAACCATCCATCCATTTGGCGAGCTCATATTAAGGCTTGAGACGAAAAATAAGACAGATCTAACTATCAAGTGGACCACACTGTAAAAAGCAGCGGGGGATTGAACGTCTACCATTGAAACCCTTTTAGGGGTCACAGAAGTTTTGGATCAATATGAAATTAGTTTTTCCACTTCATTTAGGTCTTTGTGGCCTTATGAATAGATTGGATGGAAAATAAACGTTATGGTGGGCCCTATGATATTTTTAACGATGAAAATTAATATCCCTGCTGCTATTTGTGGTGTGGTCTAGTTGATCTTTGGATATGATTTTATTTATTTTTTTATAATGCTCTAAAAATGATCTAAAAATATGGATGACGGTTGTGGATATAATAAGTACATGACTGTGGAGCCCTGTAACTTTGATCTCTTTTGAACCGTTAGTACAATTCGAAGTTCAAGGAGCTTCAGCGCGCTCGTCTTCGCACACCAGCTAATCTGCTTCCGAAAGGAATGCAGGAGTATTTTGGCCAGGTGAAAAGTCATCCATACAATATGGGCTTATTTTGATAAGGTAAGTTTGATTGGGTATACACCTAGAACCATAGCTCAAGTGATAGATTTAGTGAAAGATATCTCATTTCAAAGCTGAGGTCTTGGTATCGATTCGCTGGTGGGGTGGCTAACAGTGAAGTGTGAACTGACAGCGGGTGTGGCTCAAAAGTAAGAAATACAGTGGGAAAATATATGATACAATACTCTCAGCAGAAGGTGTTGGTTCGTACACATGAACTAACTGTTATATACATGGTGTACATTTATCTAATATCAAACCATCCAAACTGTGGGCCATAGTATAGATAGATAACAGAAGCTAAACTATATTTGTTGGAGAATTCTAGCCACACATTATTATACAGTTGTGATCTTTCGCTATTTTACATCGGAAATAATAGGGCGAATGGATGAGTCCGTACGACACCTTTAGCATTTTCGCTGGCAGAGAGTTAGTATTGGAAAAATGACTATTTAGGGTGAGTCAGTTGCTATTATTATAAAAATACCCTTAGACAGTTACGGTAAGCAGTTGTAGAAGAAAGGGTATTTTAATCTTTTTCGATTCATCCGTACAATACTAAGCTTAGTTTGCAAATTAAGGTTTCAATGCAGCGAATAAACTTTGCTGGCCGAAACCTGCGGTATATACGCCTCAAGATCCCTTTACTTCGCAGCCATCCACGTGTTAAACAGATCTACCCATAGTATCAACCATTTGTCAGTTAATTGCTGGAACGTGGACCATCGAAATCGCGGACCACAATTCAGACGATTTAATTGGAGTACATGCACTATGCGTGTACGATTCCCATATACAAGTGTTGTTGTATAAAGACATAATGCTAGAGTATCAAGTTCTCAACCCGACCGTTGAAGAAGAAACAGGAAAGAGAAAAAGGGTGATGGATGATACACAGGCACTTACAAATTACTTAAAATCCGTATAATAGGTGGAGCATAAATAATTCGTTTCAAAGTGTCCAAATCGCAATCAATGTTTTGATGCATCATGATCCAAGAATTACAGATGCTCCAGTGCTCATGGCTGGAACACTTGAACTATCCAATCCATTGATACAGAATGTTGACTAGGTGCAATGAACATTTCACGGTCCACCATGAAAGCATCAGACCGATCAAAAAAATATTAACCTTTTGATCAATGGTCTTTGATATGAACAGTCAAGATCATTTGCACAAAAAATGACTAATCAACATTTTGATTTATTTATTTGTTAGAGATCAGCATGGATTGCTTCTCATTCTAAAGAATGATTTTTGTTTGACAATTTTGGCCATCCTATCCATCGCTTTGAAAAAGGATGGCTAAAGAATAAGGATAGATAGGACCACCGGATCAATGCAAATTTTGCATAGTAGCCTTAGAAATGTTTTTTTTTTTTTTTTTTAACACACGCACACACATCCCCGCACACTCACGCTGGTGGAATTTCACCACCTGTGGGTACTGAACCCTTGACTGGGAGTTGTAACTCCTGAGAGTCTACCACCCAGGCAAGAGTAAGGATCCAAATGTCTTTTGGACTTGATGAACAGTTTAAAGTCAATTAATTGGACTGCCAAAGGAACTAATGCAATTAGGACCGCTATAAGTTACTTATATTGCTCTTACATGACCGACATTTTTGACATATGTGAATGATCCTAGGGCTTCCAGGGCATGTTTGGATACACCGAAACAAGTAGCTTTTTAACTTATGTCTATTAATGAGTTACTTTTCTCGAAGAAGTTAGTTTAGTAATTAAACTTAAATAAATAAATCTTTATTTTTTCATAATTTATTTTTGTGAGTTTATTTTTTATTACTTTTCAACTTCTAGAAGTAGAACACTTGGGAAATTATATAAGGGAATATATTCTCCATGGCCATGAACCCTTCTAAGTTCATAAGATTGGAAAATCACCTAACGAATGGATAGATGATCTAGTAGGCCCACATGATGATGGTCCATATCGAGGTGGCCCCACACGAGTGATGACCCACATCAAAAGTCCGCCCTTAATAATGAATGACCCACATCCAAGGTGAGCCCCGTGTGATGGGCAACCCATATCAAAGGTGGGCTCTACATGATGGGCAATTAATAATGGTGGGCCCCACATGATGGATGATTCGCATCAAGGTGGGCCCGTATAATGGGTCCACACTAAAGGCCGGCCTAATGATGAGTGACCCATATCCAATGCGGGTCCTGCATGATAGGCGACCCACATCGGAGGTGGGTTCACATGATGGATAGTCCATATCAAAGATGGACTCCACATGATGGGCACTTGATATTGAAAATGGACCCCACATGATGGATGATTAACATCAAAGGTGGGCCCTATCTAATGAACTATGCACATTAAAAGTCAGGCCCTAATGATGAATGACTCACAACTAAGGTGGGTCCTTCATGATAGATGGCCAACATCAAAAGTGGGGTGTACATTATAAACGATCCACATTAAAGGTTGGCCCCACATGATAGACGATGGATGTGAAGGGACCAAATAAACTTTTGGGATAATTATTTATAATGTTTGAAATCACATATTTTTTTCTACTTTTTGGATGATAAATATGTTATTTATCAAATATACTTATCCGCTCATTGATACCAAGACCTTAGTGTTGAAACGAGGTATCTTTCGCTCAGTCTACCACTCGAGCCATGGATCTGAGTGTAAATTAAGATAAGATACTTATGTCATAAGATGCTTATCTAAGTCCCACCAATGAACCCATTTTCGGGTGTCTAGCAGAAAAGATCATATTGGTAGCCGTTTTTTGTGGAAAAGTAAAACGAAAATATCCAACTATTTGGACAAACAAGTGTCCAAGGATCAGAGGTTAGGATTGTCCAACCATTCTTATATTGGGATGGCACTTGGCTTGAGTAATTCCCAAAATGTAGTCCAGCCATTCTTTATATTGGGATGGCACTTGGCTTGAGTAATTCCCAAAATGTAGTCCAGCCGTTCTTTATATTGGGATGGCACCTGGCTTAAGTAATTCCCAAAATGTAGTCCGTTTAACGTGAATGAAGTTGCATGACTAATATGCAATTTCTGAGCCCTTGAGAAAGTATGGTATGCAGCCAGAGTATCAAATAACTGGCCTAAGAAGAAAGGAAAAGAATAGAAAAAGGTTTTCCTCCATCACCACAATGACCCACATGCTGAGTAGTCCTATGATCAGAATCGTCCATATTGTGGGCTCTATGGTATAGAGGCCACTGTAAGAAAGTACTGAATGGACGATTATTGCCATCATGGATCAATTTCAGATTTTGAAAGAAGATTTTCAAATACATGAATGCAACGGTAAAAGCAAATACTGCAATTATCACAGAAGCATGATTATGTTATAATAGCTTATCTGTGGAAGTAACACGAATATGGACTGTTCAAATCATCCTACCATCTCACAATGTGGGCCTACTGTCCTGTGACTCATGTAGAATCCTAGGGTGCCACACAAGCAAAACCATTAGTAGACACTCTGTTTCAACATTGAGATCATGAGATCGAGTGCTCATGTGGTGCAAGTGTGTGGGAGAAAAAATAATTTTTGATAATGAATAAATTGTTCTTTAAATGAGAATGTCTATATGATATCATTGCACGCATTGTTTATAGACTTGAGGAGTCGGATGGACTTGTTCGAATGGCATTAAACTCCGATGAGTGCAACTGAGTCACCTTCTCTTTAGCAATTTTTGGTTGCACCATCTCAAGTTACTGTTGGGGGCCTTGCACAAAACCTTAGGATCTAGCCCTCCAGAACAAACCAGAATTATGGATAATAAAGTAATGAAAATAATCAATGCATCAATCACACACCATACAAGAGATTTTTACGTGGAAAACCATCAAAGAGGTAAAAACCATGGGACATCGTTTAGATCAACAATCCACTATGAAGTAGAACGTTACAAACTTCTTCACTCACGCAGGAGTGGGTAAACAATGAGATAAACAAAGAAAATGAAGAGATCTCACCGATTACGAAGACATAGAAGCGCTGAGATATAGATTGCACAGTAGATAACCTCCACGAGCATAACCTCCCTTCTATAAGCTTTCTCTCTCTCTTTCTCTCTCTCTCTCTCCCTCTCTCACCTTTGATAGCCCTAAACCCTTTAGCAAATCCCTTGTAAAGCTTTAGGAAACCCTCTTGTCATACCTAGAAAGCCCTAGGAACTCCTATTTAAAGTTTTAGGAAACTCTTTTCCGCATCCCAGTTGCGAAAGGACTTGCGATACGAAATCCGCACAAAATCGCGGAACAAATCTGCGTAGCTACGACTGGTCGTGACGAACCTTCGACCGGTCGAGAGCCACCTACGATCGGTTAAGCACCTCCTTTGACTGGTCGAGCACCTCGGAAAAAAATAGTCTACAGTCGCTGGACTTTGAGTTGTGCCACGACTCGACTCCTTCGACTGGTTGACCACCAGCTTTCGACTGGTCGAGTAGGGCTCACGACTGGTCGACGACGGGTAAAAAAAATCATAAAATCTCTCCTTTTCTACCTAGGAGGGATCCACCTTCTTCAAGCTAGCCAGGTTCCTACAAACCTCAAACTTGCCCTTGAACAAAGCCTTGGTCATCATGTCTGATCCATTATCATCCGTGTGGACCTTCTCAAGCTGTAACACCTTCTGTTCCAAAGTATCCCTAATCCAGTGATACCGAATCTCTATGTGTTTTGACTTGGAATGCTGACTTGGATTCTTGCTCAAATATATAGCACTTTGATTATCATAATAGACCACGTGCTCCTCCTACTTCAAGTTAAGTTCCTATAGGAACCTCTTCATCCAAAGCATCTCTTTACATGCCTCTATGACTGCAATGTACTCGGCTTCTGTCGTCGACAACGCTACGACCTTCTATAGCTTGCTCTACCAGGAAACCGCTCCCCCTGCAAACGTGAACATGAACCCCGAGGTAGACTTCCTGGAGTCTATGTCGCTTGCATATCTGTATCTGTGTAGCCCTCTAACACAGGTTTACCGTCACCATAGCATAGGCTCAACCTGGATGAGCCTCTTAGATATTGCAACATCTATTTCACTGCTACCCAATGCTCTTTGCCATGATTGGTAAGATACCGGCTGACAACACCAACTGCATATGCTATGTCTGGGCGTATACACACCATAGCAAACATCAAACTTCCTACCGCTGATGCTAGGGTATCTTCTACATCTATTCCACCTCTGCCTTCGTCTTGGGACACTGCCGAACGCTCAATCTAAAGTGACCATTCAGTGGAGTACTGACCGGCTTCGCTGCATTCATATTGAACTGCTCTAGGACTTTCTCAATATACTACTCTTGTGACAGCCAAAGCTTCCTACTGCTTCTGTCACGGGTTATCTCCATTCCTATGATCTGTTTAGCCGAGCCCAAGTCTTTCATTGTAAAAGACTTGCCCAACTCCTATTTCAGCCTATCGATCTTCTTGATGTCTTTTCCCATGATGAGCATGTCATCAACGTATAAGAGCAGAACTAAGAAATCACCATTTGAGAATTTGCGCGTGAACACACAGTGGTTCGACTCCGTTCTGTCATACGCATGTTTCAATATAAACGAGTCGAACTTCTTGTACCATTGCCGTGGAGCTTGTTTCATCCCATATAAGCTCTTCCTCAGCCTACACACCATATGCTCCTTGCCCTTGACTTCGAACCCCTCTGGTTGGTGCATGTAGATCTCTTCTTCCAGGTCACCATGGAGAAAGACAGTTTTAACATCTAACTGCTCTATCTCTAGATCCATGCTAGCTGCCAACCCAAGCAACACCTGTATGAATGTCTCTTCACCACTGGTCAGAATATCTCTTCGAAGTCTATACCTTTTCCTCTGACCAAAACCTTTCACCACAAGTCTGGCATTAAACCTCGTTTATAAATTCTTCTGCTCGATTTTCTTTCTGAACACCCACTTGTTGTTCAAAGCTTTCTTGTCCTTAGGCAATTTCACCATATCATAGGTGTAGTTCTTATGCAAGGATTCCATCTCCTCTTGCATAGCTTTTAACCACTCCTCCTTATGCTCGTCGGCTAGGGCCTCAGAATAATCTTCTGGCTCTCCCCCATCAGTGAGCATAATGTACTCATTTGGCGAGTACCTCTTAGACGACTGTCTGTCCCCAGA
The DNA here is from genome assembly GCA_030180095.1 of Magnolia changhungtana. NCBI lineage: Eukaryota > Viridiplantae > Streptophyta > Magnoliopsida > Magnoliales > Magnoliaceae > Magnolia > Magnolia changhungtana. Next base: position 14,856,343 of record JASAUF010000669.1, read on the forward strand.
TGACATCCTCACCTGTGGCTCAACAGGTGGATCAAGTGGGGGCTGCTCCCCTGGTATATCTTCTGAAGGAATTCCCTCATCCTCTACACCTTGTTGTACTCCCCCGTCATCAGGCACCACGGGAGGAATAACCGGATCTATGTCCTATAGCTCACTTGAATTAGGCTGGTTCTTCTCTGGCTTACCAATGTCTTCGATACACTGATCTTCAAAGAAGACCACATCTCTGCTCCTGATGAGCTTCCTCTTGGTCGGATCCCACAATTTGTAACCGAATTTTTTATCACCGTACCCCAAGAATATACACTGCCTGATCTTCATATCGAGCTTGGACCTCTCGCCCTTTGGTACGTGAACGGATGCCCTGCATCCAAACACCCTGAGATGACTGTACGATGGATCATGTCCAGTCCACACCTTCTTAGACACTTCTCCATTCAACGGGGCTGATGGAGACCTGTTTATCAAATACACTGCCGTGTGCATTACTTCTCCCCAGAATGTCTTGGGCAACTTCGCATGAGATAACATGAATCTGATTCTCTCTATAATGGTGCGATTCATTCGCTCAGCTACACCATTATGTTGGGGGGTCTTGGGAACCGTCTGTTCATGCCGTATACCCAGGGACTTACAATACTCATGAAAGTCGCCAATATATTCACCACTATTGTCAGTGCGGATGCACTTCAATGATCTATGACCATAGCATGAAATAATTTAAACACACCAAAGACCTCGCCCTTTGATTTCAAAGCATAAACCCAAACCCTCCTAGATGCATCATCTATAAAAGTGATAAAATACAATGCCCCACCTAAGGTTTTTGTCCTTATAGAACCACAAACATCAGAATAAACCAAATCTAATGCATGTACTTTATTAACATGAGAAGCAGATTTAATAAATGAAACTCTATGTTGTTTCCCTAATAAACAATCAAGACAGGTTTTGAGAGGTGTACCTGTCACGTCTGGAAGGAGCCACTTTCTCGCTAGTAGCTGAAGCCCTTTTTCACTCATGTGGCCTAGACGCTTGTGCCACATGTCAATAGCTGAATTTTCTGCTGCGTTCAACCCATCCTTACACATACTGACACTTGCTTTGTAAAGGGTGTAACACTTCTTTCCTCTGGCCACAATCAATGAACCCTTGATGAGCTTCCATTACCCACCAGCAAACTGGCTTTCATAACCATCATCATCCAATGTTCCCGTCGACATCAAGTTGAGGTGAAGGTCTGGGATATGCCTCACATATCTGAGAATCAATGTGCAGCCCACATTGGTCTTCACGCAAATATCACTGACTCCCATAATTTTTGATACACTAGAATTTCTCATCTTTACAGTCCCATAGTCACCTGACTTGTAGCTTGTGAAGAAGCCCCTACGTGAAGTCGCATAAAAAGAAGCTCCCGAGTCTATCATCCAGTCGGTGTCCTGACTTGTAGCCGCGAGACATACATCATGATTTGCAGAAAGAATAACTACAACGTCGCCATCTGAAACAACTGCAGTGGAATCTGATTCATCTTCCTTCGCATTTCCTTTCTTGTCGTTCTTCTTACCACGACATTCATGCTTGTAGTGGCCCTTCTTGCCACAATTCCAACAATCAACATCCTTTCTGTTACTCGACTTGCCTCTTGATTTATCTCGAGCCTTCTCACCCTTCCTGTTCTTTCCTATCCCCCGTTCCTGTGTCACAAGAGCCTCTTACGGAGTAGACCCTTGAGACTTCCTCCTTGTCTCCTCATTGAAGAGACAACTGGTTACCTGTTCCATGGATATCTTTCCGTCTAGCGCGGAGTTACTTAGAGACACCACTAATGTCTCCCAACTGTCAGGCAATGAATTAAGCAATAGTAAAACCTGCAATTCATCATCCAGGACCATCTTCATAGATGTGAGTTGGTTCACTATATTGTTGACCTCATTCATGTGCTCGATCACGGAACCACCATCCTTGAACTTGAGATTTACAAGTCGCCTTATCAGAAAAATATTATTACCGGCTGTCTTCCTTTCATACAGCCCTTGTAATTTCAGCCATAAGCTAGTGACTGAGGTTTCCGTAGACACATGGCGGAACACTGAATCATCCAACCATTGTCTAACAAACCCCACCGCCTTTCGGTCCATCTTATTCTAATAATCATCAGTCATATCCTTGGTTTTTGTTGATATGCCTAAAATTGGAGAATATAGGTCCTTGCAATAAAGCAAGTCCTCCATCTTAGCCTTCCATATGGTCAAGTTAGAACCATTGAGGCTGATCATCCTTGATGAGCCACCTTCCATAATTCAAAACCGATCCTACCGGTTCAATGAACTTAGCTCTAATACCACTTTGTTGGGGGCCTTGCACAAAACCTTAGGATCTAGCCCTCCAGAACAAACCAAAATTATGGATAATAAAGCAATGAAAATAATCAATGCATCAATCACACACTACACAAGAGATTTTTACGTGGAAAACCCTCAAAGAGGTAAAAAACCATGGGACCTCATCCAGGTCAACAATTCACTATGAAGTAGAACGTTACAAACTTCTTCACTCACACAGGAGTGGATAAACAATAAGAGAAATAGAGAAAGCGGAGAGATCTAATCGATTACGAGGACATAGAAGCGCTGAGATATAGATTGCACAGTAGATAACCTCCACGAGCATAACCTCCCTTCTATAAGCTTTCTCTCTCTCTCTCTCTCACCTTTGATAGCCCAAAACCCTTTAGCAAATCCCTTGTAAAGCTATAGGAAACCCTCTTGTCATACCTAGAAAGCCCTAGGAACTCCTATTTAAAGTTTTAGGAAACTCATTTCCACATCCTAGTTGCGAAAGGACTTGCGACACGAAATCCGCGTAAAATCGCGGAACGAATCTGCGTAGCTACGACCGATCGAGCACCTCCTTCGACTGGTCGAGACCCCGAAGAAAAACAGTCCACAGTTGTTGGACTTTGAGTCGTGCCACGACTCGACTCCTTCGACTGGTCGACCACCAGCCTTCGACCAGTTGAGCAGGGCTCACGACTGGTCGACGACGGGTCAAAAAAAAAACCTATCATGTGGTACACCAGCCAATCCAGCTTCCCTTGATAAAAACCTATTTAAGGGCCCATTTGGCCCGGCGGATTAGAAGGGATTGGAAGTTAAGTCCTAAGATTGGCAGGGCGTGCTAAACAGACCGAGTAATTTGATCCCTGGATATTGTAATCCCATGGATCTTATGACAATCCACTGACAACACCATCATTACCTTTAAATCCCATCCAATCCACTCTAATCCTTTCAAATTTGCTAGTCTTGTTTGGTCCGTGGGATTGGAAGGGATGAAGGTTTATATCAATCCCATGGTATGGATTTGATGGACAATAGACAACACCATCATTACCTTGAAATCCATGCCATCCACCTAATACCATTCAATCCCTTCCTATCGGCCAAAACGGTCCGGATTGGAAGGATTGAACGATATTAGATGGATGGCAGGTAAATTTGATGGATCTTTGGATATACAATCTATACCCAGTCCGTTTGGCACGCCCGGCCAATCAGGGATTCAAGCTTCCCATCCCTACCAATCCCATTGCCAAACACGTCTCGGCAAATCAACATGGAATTTAAAGGTAATAATGGTGTTGTCAGTGGATTGTCTGAAGATCCATGGAATTGGGATCTATCACAATCCACCCGGCGGGTCCAATCCGACCGGCCAAACGGGCCCTAAGGGCACGGAACGTAAATTCCATAATAAGTAAGTGCTGATTTATATTTTAAAAAAAATTAAAAAATCCCACCATCAAACCACTCCCGCACTCCGCCCAAAGCCTCGCGTTCTCTTTTTTAAGTCTTCCCGGAAGCAAAAGCCTCTCTCCTTGCACCAACCAAACGCCTCTCTTCCGACCATGGAAACCCCTCCATCATCGTCAATGGACCTGGGCCTGGGAATAGCCCACGCCTTCTTCAAGCCCATCCAGCAATCATCACCTCCTTCCTCCAACAAACGCCACACCAAAGTCTCCGTCGTAGGAGCTGGCAACGTCGGCATGGCCATTGCCCAAACCATCCTCACCCAAGATCTCGTCGATATCCTCGCTCTCGTCGACTCCAAGCCCGACAAGCTCCGCGGCGAGATGCTCGACCTCCAGCACGCCGCTGCTTTCCTCCCCCGCACTCGCATCCTCTCCTCCGTCGACTTCTCTGTCACCTCCGACTCCGATCTCTGCATCGTCACCGCCGGCGCCCGTCAGATCCCCGGCGAGTCGCGACTCAACCTCCTCCACCGGAACCTCGCACTTTTCAAGGAAATCATCCCGCCGCTGGCTCGCCACTCGCCCGATTCCGTACTGCTGATCGTCTCCAACCCGGTCGATGTGCTGACCTACATCGCGTGGAAGCTGTCCGGGTTCCCAACCAACCGGGTCATCGGGTCAGGGACGAATCTCGACTCGTCCCGATTCCGCTTCCTCATCGCCGATCATCTGGACGTTAACGCGCAGGACGTGCAGGTACATCCGGCCTTTTTTACTTTTTCTACTGCGCCCTTTACTCTTTCGTTCCTTTTCTATTTCCCGAGATACTACTGTAAAAATGTGGTCCGCATGCCGGATAACGTACGCAGTACTCATTTTCAATGATCGAATTCGTTCATCTGGTAGGTCCAGTCGTGGATGGCCAGCCATGGAATAATCACAACCAACCAGAAAGGACGATCCAGATGATGGGTTTCTTCTGAATGTGGAAGTTTGGTTGATTTTTGGTATCGGCATCCTTTTGCAGGCACCACTTGATTGTCCACACCAGGGGCCAACCTCTTCAGTACCGGTCGCTGGACCGGTCATGTAGAAGGATTGGAATGCTGGTGTGGATTGCGATCATAACATCGATGGCCTAGATGACTGGATCATTATTTTGACGGTCTAGATGGTTTGGATACAGACTACAGATATCACCATCCTAAACAAGTCAGACCTTTGATGGTATGATGGAAGTCATGGAGAGCGATTTTCTAAGAAGGGTAGATTGGTAATTTTAGGTCATTTAAGTCTAGGTGGTCTAGTCTAGGTGATGGTAAAGGTACGGAAGTAAGGAAGAATGCAATGCTATTTGCTAACGTGTAGAGAAATGGTTTTAATGTCGAGAAATGCTACTGTGCTCTCAGAGCATTGTAAGTTATAGTGGTCCTAGGTCCGTCGGTTTACTTGGACAATCCAATGGATAGATCCAAACTGTCCATTATGTTGAGAACACGGGTCATGATCTACCGTTAAAAGATCATACTGATTGAATGAAATAATCTAGTACTCATTTAGCATTTTTTTTTTCAGCCATTCAGGGGGGAGCAGATTAGGTGCGGCCCTTACGGTGGGGCCCACCTTGATGTATTTATTCTATATCTATGCTGTCCATCTGTTTTTCCAGATCATTTTAGGGCATGAATCCAAAGATGAAGAAGATCCGAAAATTTTGTGGTCCATTAATGATGAATCACCACTGTTTCCTATGATATGGTCCACTTAAGATTTGGATCTGCTTCATTGCCTATGAACTGTGGATTTTGAATACTTGGATCGGATGGCTACGATTGCGTAACAAAAGTGATTCTCCATAATGGTATTTTAACTTAAATGATCTCACAAAAGTTATTCTCGTGATGATATTTTTATATAAATGAGAGGTGTACACGAGTTGAGCCGAGCTGAGCTGAGCTGAGCTTTGCCTAGGTCGTGCTCGACTCGGACAGCTTGAGTCTCAGCTTGTGCTTAATTTGGTTTGACTTTCAAGTTTGGAACAACATCTCGTATTTGGCTCGACCCAATTCGAGTCGAGTTTCGGATGTATTCCGCCAAATAGAGAGAGTAGAGGAGATCGTCCAGACAGACACTGGAAGAAGGAATTTCGCCGGGCGGTGAAGAACAACGAGAGTATTGGGCGAACAGACGACTGATTTGGACGAAAGGGAGGGAGAAATGGGTTAGGGTCAGACGATTTGGGCGAAAGGGAGGGAGAAATGGGTTAGGGTTGTTGGGTTGGACAAAATGGGTAGGCTTGGGCGAATGAGAGTTTTTTTTTTTTTTTTCTTTAAAAAAAACCTTATATATTCACTTAAAACTTGATCCGAGTGTTGGGAATTTTGGCTTGCGAAATCACACAGATCTAGATCTAGGATAGCAATCCAATAACACCAAGCACACACAAGAGAACACAAATTTAACGTGAAAAACCCTGGCGGGAAAAAACCACGGCACAAAGCGACAGATCTCTACTATGAAAATAGAAATCACAAAGAGAGAAGACTTACCCGATTCGAACAACCTCGAATCTCACCCTTGCTACACCCTTTAGAAACCTTAAAATCCTTTTAGGAACCCTTGAAACTCCTTTAGAAAGCCTTAGAATACATTTCAATCCCACATACACCCATTTATATAATTTTAGAAAGAAGCAGACTCGGAATAAGAAACAAAATCCGCAGAATCCGCATTTTTGTAATCGCATCTGCCTGACTTATTGATGTTATTAAGCCACTCTTGATGACAGCCTCGATATCATCTGAAGGTCTCTCGATGATATTGGAACAGGACCAAAACTGTCCAGCAACCAGGGGTGAAAAATACTGTGAATTATCGATGGCATCGAGACCTTGCCGATATCATCGACAGACCAACAGACAGTTTTAAGGCATTTGTCGATATTATCTAAAACCCTATCGATATCATCGACAGACCACCATATAGATTTAAGACATCTGTCCATAACAATTTTCACAATGTCTTCAATCTTCATCTGTGTAGCTTCTTGTCCCCTTCTCTTATTTCTACACCATATTAAAGCTTCTCTTGCATACTCCGTCGTTTTTTTTTTTTTTTTTTTTTTTCATCGTCAAGCCCAGAGAAGTTATACAGAACTTAAACTTCTCTATAGGAATAATCTAGGTGAGCATGTCTGCCGGATCAAAATTCACGTGCTCATCTATCTTTGTTCCTGTCTTCTCAAAAAGGAAAGACGTAGTCTTCTTATCATCTCACCGCTACCCGATATGCTTGCCGGGATACTTGCTTACAACATTGATAGCTTGTGAAATAACTGGTCTAATCTAAACCATGACATACACTGCTAACCGCATTCGAAATAAGGCTCATGAGATATCCTGCTTTTCCTCATATGTTTTGAGACATGTCCTGAGGAAAACTTGAGGAGAGACGCGTAGGGAACGTTCTCCGGTTTTACCTGGCCCATCACATCCTTGATCAATACCTACACACAAGGTATTCCTCTTGTGATTACTAAAGCCTACTCCTCCTTCAGTCTCAATGTCGAGAACTATCTTTGCAGCCCCCGATCCTTCATCTTGAATGTCCCATTTAACCGAGTCTTCAGTACATTGATTTCAGACATCTCGTAATTTGGTGATCTACATGTCATCAATTCCATAACTCACCATGAAGGAATCAAACCACTGCCTAGGCGATAGGTCGAACCACGACCTCCTGTAAAGTCTTTTCTCAGCCCCTTTAACTTCGAACCACTCTGGTTGCTTCATGTAGGTCTGCTCTTCACTTTCCCTTGCAGATGTGCAGAATCCACATCCATCGATTCCAGCTCAAGATCACGTCGGGCAACCAGTGCCAATCACGAATCTAATAGATACCTGCAATACCGTCAGTGCGAATATCTCTGAGAAGCCGAACCCTTCTCTCTGAGCATATCCATTCGTTATTAACCTCGCCTTGTATATATATTGTATCCTTCTAAAGATCTACCTGCATCTAACCGCTCTCTGGCTTACTGGAAGCTTCACCAGCTCTGATATGTCGGTCTGGTACAACGAATCAATCATATCGCCCATAATCAATTTTCACTTTTCAGCACTAGGCTCACCTAGAGTCATCTGAATAGAAGATGAATCCTCTGCGATATTGGAGTTGTCCATGTACCTCCCTGATATTCTGCGATCATGCCGTGTGATTCTTCTCACAGGTGGCTGCTCCACCTGCTCTGTATCCCAGTCCTCACGTCTCAGCCTTCCTGTCTTGCCAGCTCATGTGGCCATGCCCAACATGCCACACACGTGCAGAGGTGGAATCCGCTACATCCACTGCAGCTCCACCTTTTGAAGTGCTTCCGATCAACCTGTGCATATTACTAAGTCGTTGCGCTTTCATAATTACTCGTGCCCCCTTGATACCTTAAGAGCACCATCAATACCCGTGTACTTGCATACTTTTGCCTCAAGTACACCAAGAGAAATCAGATTCTGCTTCAAATCAGGAATGTGCCTGACATCAGTCAAGGTATGCTCCACCCCATCAAATATCTTGATGCGCACCGTACCAACAGCCATAACATTGCAAGCAAAACCATTGCCCATAAATACCTGTCCACCATCTCACTCGCTATAGCTGGCGAACCAACTCCAATGAGGAGTCATGTGAAAAGATGCCCATGTGTCTAGCATCCACTCGTCCTTACGATCATCGTATAGCCGCCTGATAGTAGACATAGACAAAACATCACCATCACATCCACTCGATCCATCTAACGTGGTAGCATTGACCTCCCTGTACGAAGCCTCAGAATCTTCTCTCTTCGATTTAGGATTTCCACAATCTTTCTTCACAAGTCCTTCCTTCCCACAATTCTAGCACTTTACCTTTCCTTTGCCCTTACCTTTTGATTTGGATCTATAACCTGAAGAACCCGTACCTTGTTCAGAATTCATACCCATTGTAAATAGTACATTAGAACATGTCCCCATGTCACCGTTTAACTTTCTCATAGCCTTCCTTTGACGGGCTGAGATAATGGTGTCGACACTCAGGGTTTTATTCGTGCTGCACATAGTGTCTTTGAATGACTCATACGAAGCTAGAAGAGAATTCAGCAACATACATGTTTGTTCTTCATCTTTCATCACTTCCTCCATATCCAGCAATTTGCAAACTAATTTATTAAAGTTGTTGATGTGAGCCTTCAGATCTCCACCCTCTGTCATCTTGAAGTTATACCACTGCCGCTTCAAGTGCAGACGATTTTCAGAGGATTTTTTCGCATAGATATCCTCTAACTTCGCTCATAACTTAGCCGCAGTTTTCTCCCTCATGACGTTGTAGAGAACCTCATCCGTGAGACATAAACAAATCGACGATAAAGCCTTCTTATCAAGAGTATTCCAATCATCATCAGTCATAGTAGACTTTCGCTCCTCAAGAGCATCATCTTCGCCTTGCTTGATTAAGGAACTCATCATCTTAATCTTCTATAACTCAAAATTATTTTTTTTCCGAGTATTTCTCAATCTCATACCTGGTGCTTGCCATTATTACTAATCCCTTAGATTCAGATCTGTGCCCCAACGATTGCTCTGATATTACTTGTTGGGGATTTTGGCCTGCGGAATCACACAGATCTAGATCTAGGATAACAATCCAATGACACCAAGCACACACAAGAGAACACAGATTTAATGCGGAAAACCCTTGTCGAAAAAAACCACGGCACAAAGCGACATATATCCACTATGAAAATAGAAATTACAAAGAGAAAGGACTTACCCGATTCGAACAACCTCGAATCTCACCCTTGCTACACCCTTTAGAAACCCTAAAATCCTTTAAAGAACCCTTGAAACTCTTTTAGAAAGCCTTAGAATACATCCCAATCCTGCATATACCCTTTTATATAAGTTTAGAAAGAAGCAGACTCGAAATAGGAAACAAAATCTGTAGAATCTGCATTTCCGCAATCGCATTTGCGGAACTTATCGATGTCATCGAGCCACTCTCGATGACAGCCTCGATATCATCTGAAGGTCTCTCGATGATATCGGAACAGGACCAAAACTGTCCAGCAACCAGGGGTGAAAAATACTGTGAATTATCGATGACATCGAGACCCTGTCGATATCATCGACAGACCAACAGACAGTTTTAAGACATTTGTCGATATCATCTAAAACCCTGTCGATAGTATCGACAGACCACCAGACAGATTTAAGACATCTGTTTGGTATGGAACAATATGATTCCTCCTAGGATTTCCTTGCTATCCTGGAAGGCTTTTAACAATGTTGTGCCGGTAGATGCGGCAGTCCAATCCTTTGGGATTCACATGGCATCAACGTGTGTTTGTTGTAGTAACAGCGATTCGAGATCAGTGGAAACTGTGGCGCATTTGTTTGTGAAGAGCTCTCTTGCGCAGGCAGTGTGGGGTTATGTTGGGAGTGTCTTTGGGGTGAATGTAATGCCTGCTCGTTCGGTTACAACGAGATTCCAGCAATGGTGCAGTGCCCTAGCCGATAGGAATTCTGACGTGTAGAATCTTGCTCCGGCTTGCATCAATTAGGAGATATGGAAAGCCCGTAATGCAGCCATATTCGAAGGTAGCCCATTCACATTCCTACGGTGATAAGCAAGGTGAATAGGTGGCTGAGTTTGTTCAGTCCAAGATCTGATATGAGTCGTCCCACGCAAGCCCCAAGGGTGTCTTACAAGCACCCTGCAACGGCGGTGAAATCGGGTCACCATATGGAAGTTGTGTATTGGACCAAACCGGTCACAAAGTGGGTGAAGATTAACGTTGATGATTCCTCGCGTGGTAATCCGGGTCGTTCTGGTGGCGGGGGGATATGTAGGAATGAGGGGGGATTTTTTGTTTGCTTTCTCCAGTGGGTATGGTATCGGAACAAGTACCGGGGCGAAAATCAGAGCCGTGTATGATGGGCTGTCTCTTTGCATTGACAGGGGCATGGATTCGGTGGTGGTTGAATCTGACTCTAAGCTGGTGGTCAAATTTGACTCTAAGCTAGTGGTCAACATTTTAAATGGAAAAGCCTGCCCGGGGTGGAAATGGGGCTACTGGCTCTGTCGGATCGTCAACCTGCATAACCAGGGGCAGGTCATGTTTGGACACACGTTCAGGGAGGCAAATTCCCCCGCTGACGCTCTAGCTCGGCTAGGAAGCGATTCGCAGATCAGCTGTAGGTTTGATTCGCTTGGTGAGCTGCCTACACACACGCGTGGGCTGATTTTCTTCGATAAAACGGGGCTTGGGTCGATCAGAGGAACTAGGTGAAGCCTCCTTGTTTTTGTAGGTAGTTTTTTTCATATCCTTCACACGATAGGCCCACCCGGCCTTTTTCCTGGGCAGCCCCGAATATAAGTTTGTCCACCTATATTTGAATGAAATCTAGGCGATGAGCCTTTTTTGGTTTAAAAAAAAAAAAGAAAAAAAGATTTAAGGCATCTGTCCATAACACCGAGTCGAGTCCGAGCCGAGCCTAGTTTAGCTAGGTCCAACTTGGACTCAACTCAAAATATTCCAAGATCTCAAAAATTGGCTTAACTCGGTTTGAATAGAGTTTCGATCCGAGTGAGTCGAGCTTTTTCGAACAGAGTCTAGCGAGTCACCCAGCTAACTCTCCTCGTGTACAACTCTACGAATGACATTGACTATCCAGATTAAAACACCGGTGATCGAATGGTTAATATACGTTAGATTGGGGTAATTCTTGCATGGTACACCATTAAATATGGGCTGGACCTAATGAACGGCTGGACCTAATGAACGGCCCGTTTGGCCGGTTGGATTGGAAGGGATTAGATGGTAGTCGAAGGGATTGGACGGTAAATCCTAGAATGGCCGGACGTGCCAAACCGTGTAGGTGATCTGATCCAAATCCGATGGATCTTCAGACAATCCACTGACAACACCATCATTACCTTTAAATCCCATTCAAACCATCCTAATCCGTTCAAATTAGCCTGCGACGTGTTTGGCTCGTGGGATTGGAAGGGATCGGAAGCTTTAATCTCCGGATTGGCCGGGCATGCCAAACGGACTGGATGTATCAGTCCAGGGATATAGCAATCCCATGGATCTCAAGACAATCCGCTGCACCTAGAGCTTTCAATCCACCCGGCCAAACGGGCCCTTAAAGATAGGATTGGAGGTGGAGATTGGTAGGCAGACGCTAATCAACTGGCTTTTGTACTTTTTTTTTTTTTTTTCAGGCGTATATAGTTGGGGAACACGGAGACAGCTCGGTAGCGCTGTGGTCGAGCATAAGCGTTGGGGGAGTACCGGTCCTGAGCTTTCTAGAGAAGCAAGAGATAGCTTATGAGCAGGAAACGCTTGAGAAGATCCACAAGGCCGTGGTGGGGTCCGCCTACGAGGTCATCAGCCTCAAGGGCTACACGTCGTGGGCCATCGGTTACTCTGTGGCCAGCCTAGCCAGGACCCTGCTCCGTGATCAGCGCCGGATCCACCCCGTTTCCGTTCTCGCCAACGGCTTTTACGGGATCGAGGAAAGCAGCTGTGGAAAGGTATTCTTGAGCTTGCCAGCTCAGCTTGGGAGGGGCGGGGTGCTGGGCGTGACTAACGTGCACCTGACAGATGAGGAGGCGCAGCGGCTCAGGGATTCTGCCAAGGCCATATGGGACGTCCAAAACCAGCTTGGGATCTGATGAGCAGGGCGGCCTGACCAGCGACCTTTTGACTCCAAGGGGTGCCTGTTTTTCTTCCTTCCTGTTCTTGGTCTTGAAGACAGATGCTGGTTTTGCCTTAAATTACATTACTACCCTTATTTCAGCTAACACAAATGGAATAGCGCAGCTCGCGTTTTAGAACTGGATCTAGTGGTGGGTTTCGTTTTGGATGGGTCATGGCCTAGGAGCCGTGGAAACTGGTTGTGAGACCATTGAATTTGCTGGTTGAATGTGTGCCGTGGATCTGTTTCAAACCATCTATTCTTTATGCAAACCACTGGTCGGATTAGTATCGCAGTTTCCAGCCCTTTCATATTTCAGATATGGCCCATCCGCAGCGATTGCTTTTCTACTCACTTGAATATACAGCATATCTGTTGTATTTGTGGCGCGCTTTTAATGGTCTTATTGCGGCTATCTCAACGGTTGCATTAGTGGTTTGAAATGGATGGTGGAGAAGATCTTGAGCAAGATGTGTCATGGTTCACATCCAATGCGACTGCGGGCCCCACATGGATTATCTATGATGGTCATGTCTTGAAGTGGGACTTGTTACACTTGTATCATGGATGAGGATTTTTTGCATTTTCGTGCCAATCCAAGCCTTTGAACGGTCTGAATGTGGGCCATGGTTAAATCGATCGACGGTGGAGAAGAGTTAGACCTGGATGTTGCCTGCATGATAGATGATTGAAACCAAACATCAGGCTGGCTCACTCATTGGCTGCAGTGAGCCTTTGGGCTGAATGAACTTGAAGACTTAAGCCAGGCCAATAGGCGATTGGGCTCAAGCTTTTATTACCGCTTAACACAAACAAACATGGGCCTGGTGCCAGGCCTAATGGTCTACGGAATAGCCCAACCTATTGACATTCATGATCTAATACCCAACCGGACCCAATGATTTGTAAACATGGTTTGATGTGTCGTTTGAAACTGGCACGCATTGCCCAATAGATACTGGTATCGCCCACTTACGATATAGCCGTACCAGCTGTGTCTGCCCAAAGAGTCCAACGTAGGGTCCCCTCTGGTCTAAATGTTCATATAAGGCCTGAACTCGAATATTGTCAGCCTTAGATGTGTAAATATAATTATTACCAAATCATCCTTTGCAAACCCTAGAATTAGGACTGAGCTAACGTGCTGTTGTACATCGTCCAACCACAATCTGAGTGACAAATGGGATTGAATTTAAGCCTAGTACTCTATCTCAAGTCCAGTCCAAGGTAGGCAGGCCGTGAAGTCCGATCGGCTAGCTTGGCCTATTGACAATCCTATGTCCCATGATTTGGATGACTTGGTTGGAGTTACATGCATGCCATTTACACAGTCTGCATACGAACAACTCCCCTTTATCCTTCATTGGTGGAAACGGGCCAATCTGACCTGGTGAACTCAGCCTGGCTCTAGACTGCATTTGGTGTAATTAGCTTAGCCCATGTGGAATCTTCATATTGGCCCGATCAATATTCTGGCTGGGCTTGGCCTTGGGCTTATGTCATTAGCCTGGTCAGGGCTCGCTTCATATGTACACGTGCACTTCTATACTAAAAACATGCTATTTCGTTTTAGACTGTAAATGTTTATTTCTTAGTCCATGTGTAGCTCATTTGAATAAAAATGGATGAGGAATATTAACCTTAATGGATTTGATAAATTTCAATTCAGCCGGTTCGGGGTGCACCTAACCACTTCTTTGGGCTCGAGCCTAGGTCTCAATGTGTGACCCGACAAAACCCAGCCCATTGCCAAATGAGGCTTCTTCCTCCTTAAAAACCACTTGAGGAACCGAAGCAAGCAGATTTACATTGATTGTGAGAAGAGATCTCTTCTTCCTGAGAAATGGCAGGAAACACCAGAAGCCATGGCTCGAAAACGACGGGCTGGCATGGGTCTCTTTTGCTTGTTTCCTATCCTCTTCGCTTGTTTCCTATCCTCAAAAAATACTAGAAGCCATGGCTCGAAAATACTAGAAACAGTAATTCCCAGAAAAATTAAAAATTAAAAAAAATCCTTCTCTCTCTCTCTCTCTCTCTCTCTCTCTCTCTCATAGTATGAAGCATTAGGATGGCTTTGCATCGATCGGCTGTTCGTTCTTGATACTTCCGTTCTATTAACATGTGATAATACTAGAAGCCATGGGCAGATTTTGTATTGCATTTTGATATGAAAATGATATGTTCCTCCTCTTTGAGCTGTTAGTTTAGATGTATAGTGTAATGTAGTACATCAAAAAATGATAATTTGTAATTATATTGCCGCAGATAATGCATTTCCTTGGAGGAGTTTAATCACTTACCTTTACTTTGTTTCATTATCAATTCCCACATGCAATCGGTCACAGAGTCTCAATGATCAACAACTCTTTGGTCTTTCCTTTCTGATGGTCAGAGGCCCAACACTTTCAGTTGGGCATGTCCAGATGCACTGCACAATTTGCTATTTTCCGTAGTCTTTGTATAGAGTGTTGGGATCCAAATTGCAACTATGGTACTTTCAATACGGCTTTTGGAGAAGCATAACCATCATTTGGGGGCTACTTACGCATTATGAGAACTAGGAATTGTAATTGATTTCTTTCACCGCTCTTCATTTAGCAAAATGTCTGCAATTTAATTAATCTGTACATCTAAACGTAGACTTGGGTTACAATTCTCTAGGATGTGTTCCCGCCCATGATATTGTTGATGACCGGCAGCTCTACCAGATCTACATGTGTTCTATGGAGTTGCCTCTAGGCAATTGGAGATGTGGTTCAAGGATGGCTAGACATTCCTGGAAAACTCTTTGGTAAAATTCCTTAAAGCTTCTTCGAGGGCTAAAGCCTTTATTTCGTGCACTTTGCCACTAGGAATGGGGTTTGAGAAAGCCATCAAAATAGAACCCTTGTCATCTCTTAGATACTCATCATGGTGTGCCGTAATGGTTGTTACGGAACCATAAAGGCTGTTACATAAATGTAACGGTGGCAACCCTTGTAAAGGCTGTAACAGTTGTTATGGTGTTGTAACGGCCGTAACAGTCGTTATGGAAAAAATATCCATGATCGCTGTTAACTGCCCATTGTGCCCCCTGTAAAGGCCATGACAACCCCGTAATGGTCTGTTATAGGGCATATACATATTTTTTGAATATTGTGTTCAACATTACGGGGTAGATATAGGTTTTTAATTTTAATTTTTTTTTTCAATAAAAAAGAGACCGTAATAACCATTACGGGGGCAGTAACTGTGGTGGCCGTTATGGCCACCATTATCATTATGGAATACTTTGATACTCATTGTACACTCCCTACACAACATGGCATGTATTGGTATCATGTGTGATTGAGTTGATCATGGTTGATGATAGGGTGATCACTCATTAGTGCCAAGAGGTCTCAAATTTCCCATGAAGGACCCATCATGGTTAACATCCAACACCCAAGGGCCGGGGGAGACCAAGTGGCTATCAAATTATCTTTTGATGCTTTGCTCATGGCTATGGCTTGCGAATCTCTAAATAGATCCTAACACTGACACATGTTGGAGCATTGCAAGGTAACTTTTAATTCTCTCAACCAAATATGCCATTGTGATTGACAGATCATTAAAGATTCCACCGTTCCTTTCTTTCCAAATCTCCCAGCACAATGCGAAGGAAAGAAGCTGCCACAACCTCTCTTTCCTCAGCTAAAGTTGTCGACGCATAACGATAAGCGTTTAGGAAGTTCCCGACATAGAAATCCTCATGCCTTGCTCTACTTTTATCTGAATTGTACTATTCACGATACAAACCATATGATTCAAATCGTATCGCAGTGGTGCACGATCCAAATAGTACACCCAAATCGCAAGTACAGTTGAATCATATGATCCAAATCGTTAATCATACAATTTAGTCGAATCGTGCGATTCAACGATATGCGTAATTCACCAAAAAATTGATGAAAACTTCCTTTTTTCAAAAAACTTATTCCTTTTTTTTTTTTTTTTTTTTTTTTTTTTAACCCGTTTGCTTTTAATATACTTGTAAGGTCCACCCATATTACCAAAAAAGGCACTCTTTTGTTTCTTTTAAGAGAGAAAGGGAGAAGATGTTTGGAGTTTTTGAGTTTAAAAAACCAAGGGCAAAGAATTCAACATAGTTTTTTTCGTTGGTCAATGGAATCAAATGTTACTATCTCCATTGAGACTCTATATTGAAATTGGTAAAAAAATATATAGAAATACTTATTGATTCTTTTTTACCCATTTCATTGTTCACTTTTTAAGGTAAATAAGTTGAAAACTATTCAATATATTTGTCTTTTTATTTACTTAAGATTCTTTGGAATATTAAAGATTTCTATGCTTATTTTAAGGGAATACTTGTTTTTACTAATATTTGTTTTTATTTTATGTTATTTTGTCTTTATTCTAGGATTGTGTTGAATGTTCTCGAAGATGGTGAAAAAGTCTAAGCGTAAGGATAATGATCCTACATTGGATTATTGCTCAAAAGTGATTGGAAGTACTAACCATCACTTTAAATGCAACTTTTGTGGGAATGAATGTTGTCATAGTCGTTATTATATTGTGAATTGTAATCGGGGATAAATTGTATCATGAATCATAAGCAGGGATAAATCGCATCATAAATTATAAGAATTTTTTTTTTTCAATTTTCTTAAATATATTATTCTTATTATTATTATTATTATTATTATTTAAAATTCTAAATAAATAAGAAAAATTAATAAACACACTGATTGTCCATTTTCACATAAATATGCAAAAAAATAAAATAAAAAAATCATGACATTTTCATATGATCAACTGTACACAATGTATCTGTAAGTGTATAAACATGTCATTTTCTTATAACCAAGTTATATACATCAACCTTTTGCATTATACATATATTCATCTCTATATAATTCAAATAGGAAAAATAAAAATAAAATCCTTTGCTCATTATTCATTTCTATAATTCAAAAAGAAAAAAAATGTCGAAAACATGTCTAGCTTGGGCCTCAACATCTATTCTTGGTTCTCACTCTGACCATCTGAGTTGATGCCATCATCCTCCCACTAATATTAATATCAATGTTAGCATAACATCTTCTTCTTCTTCAGAATTTGATGTTAAAATAAATTCCTCTTTCTCATCTTCTCCCTCTTTTGCTTTTTCTGTTACTTTGCTTCTAATCGAAAGTTTTTTAGGACCTAAAAAAAATAGTTTATGTTTATCAATTTAGTATAATCAAATGTCGCTATTAAGTGTAAGTCTACAAAGTACAAGATTAGACTAACATATAATCATACAATTTCCCTCGTTAGGCAGAGCTTACACCTTCATCACCCTCTAATGCCTTGACGAAACATTCACTCATATTCATTTAATCATTATCTATAAAAAGGGTAAAATTCTCCTTCTTGATGATCCACTCATTATCGGATTCTTTAAGCAGATTGGATTGAGCCATTGATTTTTCTCTCTTCGCATGATGCACTTCAAGTTGAAGATTGTATTTTACTAGTGGAAGGGCATTCAATCTCTGTTACTCAACTTTATTTATCTTTTTGGATCGTATCTACTTGAACTTATAGTTTCATAATTAACTATATATAGTATGTAATTAGCCTAACCCAAGTAGTTGATGGTTGTTCTGTTCTATCATTCCATGCATGGAATGTTCCTTCCCTCCTAGCTCACCACCCGGGTGAGGAAGGGGAAGAAGCAGCGTTCGCTAGCCCCCGCATCGCTTCAGAGACTCTGTTTTATCTGCAAATTCTCGCCGCGGCGTTCCGCCACTATGTTCGGCTTCAAGCGGGAATAACTCGTCAATAATGATCGAATGAATATGGGTGAATCTTTTGTCGAGGCGTTAGAGGGTGACGAAGTTGTAAGCTCTACCTCGCGGGCATCGTGGTATGATTGTATGTTGTAGTCTAATCTTGTACTCTTGTCAACTTAAGTTTATTAATGTTATTTAATTATGCTAAACTGATAAGCATAAATTATTTTATAGGTCTTAAAAAACTTTCAATTAGAAGTAATGTGAAAGAGCAAAAGTGCTAGAAGAGGAGGAAGATGAATGTGTTTCAATATCAAATTCTAAAGAAGAGCTGATATTATTGCTAATATTGATATTAATATTAGTGCCGGTGAAGATGATGTTGTTGACTCGTATGGTTAGTGCCAAGGGCAAAGGGTAGTAGATGTTGAGGGCCGGGCCGAACATGTTTTAGACATTTTGTTTGTTATATATATATATATATATATATATTATCGAAAGGAATACATGTAAACGGCGAAAGTTTTTTTTTTTTTTTTTTCTTTTGAATTATACAGTTGAATACATGTACAAGGGCAAAGGGTTGATGTATTGTACTTGATTATCACAAAATGACACATTCACATGATAATATCATGATTAGTGTTGTTTTTGGTTCATTTCATGAGAAAATGAATAATTGATTATTTATTTATTTATTTAAGAAAATTGGAAAAAACTTATGATTTATGGTACAATTTCCGATACAATATGAATACGAGTTACCTTTGCATGATTAAAATTCACGATGTGATAATGATTATGACAACATTGCCTGGTTCCCTCTTCGGCTAACGCATTAGCAACCTTGTTAGCCTTAAAGAGTTAAGATGATTCGATCTCCTTTTCTTTACTCATTTTCATCTTATTCTTTTAGGATGGTGATTTACTACCCAAAATACCATTCATAAATAAGATAGCATCCCATCGTCTACTGGCAAATTTTAGAGCTCGTTAGTGTATATATAGAAGCTCTATTGACAATCCTCGGATAGCTTCATTAATGGATGTCTCACAATTGTCCTATAAAGTGTATCCAAGTTGCTTGATTTCCACAAAATGTCATGCTTCAAAATTCTATCGAGGAGAACCCGTGGTTGTGGGTTCTCTCAAACTCAACTTCGATCTTCGCTTGTGTGAGCATCTAGGCAGGTGGGGTTGGAGGGCTTATTTAGGATGACATGAGACAGGTTTGAAGGGTCCTCTAGTTTTGGAGCCCAATTTGGTCCTATGATTCCACGAAAGTGGTAAGTTGATGTTATGTGCTCATGATTAATGGCTTGGATTTTCACGTGTTTGCCACAAGCAAACACATGCAATGCCACATTATCATCAATAAAGAGAGTACATGAACGTTAGAGAGATTTAAGGGGCTAATTATTTGTGGGTTGGGTTGTTATTTGATGTTGAAGTTTTCTAGTCAAAGTAGGGAGTTGTTGCTATTTTTTAGGGATTATTTAACATGTAGGGGATTTGCTATTTTGTTGGGATTTATTAATGTGTAGGGGATTTGCTATTTTGTAGGAATTGTTTAACGTTGTATTATTTCCTACAAATCAGAGTAGTATTTGAATAAAGGAGGCAGAAAAAGAATATTATTACTAAAATTCTAGAGGAAGGCTTTCCCTCGAAGTAAAACTATCTCTATTATCTTTTGTCCTAAAACTTCTTTTATTCTTATTACTTCTCTCTAATTTGTCACTTAGCCAAGATATCTCCAAATACTAGAGACCGAGGAATAAGTAGGGGAAGGCAAGGAGGACGCATATACCAAGTTGAATGCATCAGTGGAGCTGTATTGGTTGAGTGACAAATTAGAGAGAAGTAATAAGAAGAAAAGAGGTTTAGGGATGAAAGACCATAAAGTGGTTTTACTTCGAGAGAAAGCCTTCATCCAAAATTTTAGTAATAATCTTTTTTTTTTTGCCTCATTTATTAAAAAAATTACTTTGATTTATATGAATCATTACAACGTTAAATAATCTCTATAAAACAGCAAATTCCCTACACGTTAAAAATTTCCTACAAAACAAGAAATCCCCTACACATTAAATAATCCCTAAAAAATAGCAACAACTCATTACTTTGACTAGAAAACTTCGACATCAAATTATAACCTAACCCACAAATAATTTACCCATTAGATCTCTCTAACATTCATATACTCTCTTTGTTGATGATGACGTGGCCTTGCATGTGCTTGCTTGTGGCAAACACGTAAAAATCCAAGCCATTAATCATAAGCACATAACAACTCCCCCTCCCTTCTAAAATAGCTCTTGCCAAGCCCACCATTCTCAAAGTCCTTTGTGGGTTTCTAGGCTTGACGGCGTATTATCGAAAGTTCATCCAAAATTATGGGAAGATAGTGGGTCCACTCACATCCATGTTGCAGAACGACTCTCTCTTAGCACCCCAAGCATGTAATGATGCAGTTGCCAACCCTTGCGGTTACTAATTTCTCTAAGTCCTTTATTGTAGAATATGATGTATCAGGTTCGGGTATTGGAGCAATACTGATCCAAGATCGACGACCTATTGCATTCTTCAGTCAAGCTTTGCATGGAAAAAACTTAGCTTTGTTTACCTACTAGAAGGAGATGCTAGCTTTGGTCCTGGCGGTATAAAAGTGGTGTTTATATCTTTTGGGACATCAGTTCATATTGTTAGAACCGATCAGAGAAGCTTAAAATATCTCCAGGAGTAGAGAATCACTGTAATGGCCGAACAAGGATGGCTCACCAAGTTAATGGGGGTATGACTTCATTGTAGAATACAAACATGGAAGTGAAAAATGGTAGCTGATGCTTTGTCTAGGCGGGATGAGAAGGCGGAGGTTGCAACCATTTTAGTGCCGAGGTGGTCGAAACCCATTAAGGAGAACATCAAAACCCATCCTCAGTTACAACGGCTAGTTCAATTGTGCCTAGATAATGAAGCCATTGGGCTCGGGGAGTATCATGATGTGATTCTTTTCTTTAAGAATCTTCTATACTTAACGGAGGATTCTCCACTTAATGCCATCATCATCAAGGAGATCCATTCCAGTACCCATGAAAGCTACCAGAAGACGCTACATCGGATCCGTCCAATTTTCTATTGGAATGGGATGAGGCAAAAAATCAAAGAATTTATCAAGCAATGTGATACTTGTCAGCGCCACAAAGCAAAGAATCTATCACCAACTAGGTTGTTGCAGCCGTTACCTATACCTACTCAAGTTTTGGCCGATATCTCCATGGACTTCATTGATGGGTTACCGACATTTAATGTTAAGTCAACCATCTATGTTGTGGTGGATTGGTTATCTAAATATGCTCATTTCATACCCATTTCCCATCCTTAGACGGTTGCAAGTATTTTTTGATCAAGTCTTTAAGTTGCATGGTGTTAGGGCCTAAAAAGTTTGAATAAGGGTTGATGTGCGGACATACTACTTCGAGGAAGAAAAGAAAGTGAATTAAATGCATCGAATTCAAGAAGAAAAGGAGAACAGGGGCCTTTAGCCCGGCAATGCGACCTTCAGCGTGATGGCTCACACGCCTCGCGTGACAGCCAAATGCATTGCATGATGGCCCTAATGTTCGGCGCGGAGGCCTTGGCTGATGCGCAAAAGTCCAAACCACCACGTAGCTCATTGAACACCCTGTGCAGAGCACGCCACGTGGCATCCTACCATTTGCTGACTTCCCGGTTTCCTTGGCTATAAATGGCCTGCTCTGTTACTTCAAAGGGGGACGAACTTTGAAACTTTTGGTCTTTAGGTGTGGGGTAATAGAAAGATCTCGTCAGAATCCCAATTCCATTGCAGGAAACCCAACTTTGTTACCGAAAACTCAATTCCATCACTAGAAACCCAAATTCCATCATAGGAATCCCAATTTCGTCACCGGAATCTCACATTCCAGTCACCGATAGGCAAGGGACATCCCCGATACACCCAATTTGCCCGAGAGAGGGCTTCGGCGCACCAACCGAACTATCTACTGAGAAAGAAACGATAAAAGAGAGAGGCCAGCGTGGTGGCCAGCCTCCTGGCACGGGGGCCAGCCTCTCAGCGTGGTGGCCAAATTGCTCGGTGACACCCGAGGGCTGGCATCACACTTGTTTGGCGCGACAGCCTAGTTGCCTCGCTCAACGGTTGATCTCGCCTCCTGTGAGGGTTTTAGAAGCATGCTCAAGCCTCCCCAGGCAGTCTTGGACAATAGCGAAGGTTCCAACGAGAAGCGATCACGGGTTGCTCGGGTTACGAATGACACACGTCTCCAGGTGTCTCTAAGGCTGTAATATTGGCTCTCCAGTTTCACCCACGAAAGGGCGTAATGATTACATGCCTATCGTCCTAACGTGACGACCGTACTAGCATTCTAGATTCGTTCTCGTATTTTAGGCTGACCAAGAAGTTATCATAGCCCGGATTCCATATCCGCACGTTGCATACATGCGTGTCATGTCTTTAAAACCCGGATAACAACTCTTACTACGCCTACAGGGGGCGTCTCCGTACAAATACATACAAAATCATCACATTAGGATTGGAACGAACTCTGAAAATGACTTGGAATTGTGTCAATACTAAGGATTTCCATTACTTAGAGTCATTCAGTGCCCTGCCCATTTAAATCCAGTACCTGAAGGCTAGACTACTTAAGCTCAGAGCCGTAGTAGGTCTTCAAGAGGTCACTTGTCCTAGAGACGAGCATGGGTCCTGAGTTGCGTTGCTTGGTCAGAGGTTCAACGATCGTCAAGCCTACGACTGTAATAACATGGGACATAAACACTCGACTCTTGGGAATGGTGTGATCTGAACCATTAGCTCAATGTTGTCCAAGCGACTTTCTAAAAAGGACATGGTCCCTTGCAGATGTAGTCTTTTGCCTTTTAATCAAGGGTATTCTACACTGTAATTAATGGCTTGTGCCAGATCATATAGCTTGGATTGTACAAAATTTGGAATCTCTAGAATAAAATCTGGAATATTTTGTGCTTGTTTATATTATTTATGAATGCCTACGAACTCTCCCCCTTTGAATAAATAAAATGCATGCAAAATTGATTTCGCGTCTAACACATGGTATGCTGCAATAAATTGTGTGTGATAGGGATCTAACATTTACAAGCATTTTTTGGAAGGAGATATTCAAATTGAATGGTACTGATTTTAATTTTAGTTTTGCATTCCACCCCCAAACCGATGGACAAATGAAGGTAGTCAATTGGACGGTAGAAATGTACCTTCGATGCTTTACAAGTTCTAATCCCAAGGAGTGGGTGAAATGGATTCTGTGGGCTGAGTTTTGCTACAACACCAACATCCACTCTTCAACAAAAAAGACCCTGTTTGAAATTGTTTATGGATGGTCCCACCCACATTATTGTCATTCATTCCAGGCACCACCAAGGTTGAAATAGTGGAGAAAGAGCTTAGAGAGAGAGAGAGAGAGAGAGAGAGAGAGAGAGAGAGAGAGAGAGAGGAGATCCTGGTGGAGCTGCGAGATCAGCTCTAGGCATCTCAATCTTGCATGAAAAGGATTTTTGATCAACATCACACGGATAGGGAGTTTAAGGTTGGTGATTGGGTTTACTTAAGACTACAATTGTACGAGCAGACCTCCGCCACCCTTTGTAAGAATATTAAACTCTCACCTTTTATGAACCATTTAAGATACTTCAGAGGATTGGGCCGGTTGCCTACAAGCTTGACTTACTTGCTGGGTCCTGCACTCACTCAACATTTCATGTTTCCCTCAAGAAGCAAATAGGGAGTAAAGGTAGCCCTGCAACCTTCCCTTCCAATGGTCTAAGATGAAGATGACTCCATCGTCCCAACATCACAAGCAATTTTATACCATCGAATGAGGAACAAATGATGAGAAATACTATTTCATTAGCAATGTTTATTGCCAGATGAGGCAACTTGGGAGGATTTGAAAGATATTTAGAAAAAGTTTTCACAAATAGTGATCTTATGGACGAGCAATTTTAGGGGGGGTGATGTTGTTATGTGCTCATGATTAATGGCTTGGATTTTCACGTGTGTTTCCACAAGCAAGCATATGCAAGGCCACGTCATTATCAATAAAGAGAGTAGATGAACATTAGAGAGATTTGATGGGTTAATTATTTGTGAGTTGGGTTGTTATTTGATGTTAAAGCTTTCTAGTCAAAGTAGGGAGTTGTTACTATTTTTTAGGGATTCTTTAACATTTAGGGAATTTGTTATTTTGTAGGGATTGTTTAACGTTATAATGTTTCCTATAAATCAGAGTAGTCTTTGAATAAATGATGTAGAAAAAGAAGATTATTATTATTAAAATTCCAGAGGAAGGCTTTCCCTCGAAGTAAAACCATCTTTATTGTCTTTTGTCCCAAAACCTCTTTTCTTTTCCCTCGAAGTAAAACCATCTCTATTGTCTTTGTCCCAAAACCTCTTTTCTTCTTTGTACTTCTTTCTAATTTGCTGCTAAGCCAAGATAGCTCCATGAGCTAGATGCCGAGGAAGAGGAGGCAATGAGGACGCACATACCCAGTTGAACACATTAGTTGTGCTCTTTGGAAAGGTGTCAAAAAGCTCTTTGAAATCTAGTTGTGGGCTACAATGATCAAGGGAGACTTCGATTGTCATTTGGGGTGTGAGTGTTTTGGGGGCCTTTTCATGGAGATCTGTGGACTTGGAAGAATGTTTATCTCGAGGTTGTCTACTTTCTCTCTCTCACATCTATAGCTAAGGAAATTATGAAGTGGTCCCTTTAGTGTGGAAGGTGAGCTTGAGGTTGTCTACTTTTTTTCTCTCATTCTGTACCATGCTGCTATTCTGTGCGGAACATTGCCTCTCATTTTAGTTGGCCACCACTGTTTTTGGTTTTGTTTCTTGGTTAGGGATATGCAATTTGGGCCTCTTTAATGATGCAGCCCAAGGCGGCGACGATCAAGATATCCAATCAGTAGATTAGGTCCACGACATTGTCCAAAGTTACTGGGCCCCACATGATTGTCTGATTGATCCACATGATTGTCCATTTGATCTATGTGCCGGTATGGTACATTATTTGATATATTTTGTAAGTTTTATACGTGACCAAAAAAGATTATTTAGCTACAGTACATAGGTACCCCTATTTTGGTAGTTATTTTTGGGCTACTTTTTTTGTTACCAAGCAATGTCAAGTGGCCTTCTTTTGAAAGAATATCGAGTTAGCTCAATTTGAGCCCAAATCATATGATTTTGATATTAATTGCCATGACCAATTTACAGAAGTGTTGTATGGTTGTGAATCTTGTGATGGGATCCAGGACATATTACTCATTGTCAACTTCTTATTGAAATAGATGGTTGGGATTAGGAGTAATGGATGGTTAGGACTGGATTAGGTGTCTCGTGCAATCATTCTTCTCTTGTAAACACTTGGCTCTTTTATGTGATGAGTTGTTTGGATATCTACAATTCGGACAGTTAGATATTTGGAATAATTCCTTGTTGTCTATCTTTAATCTTTGAATGATTCATTCCCCAAATTTGATGGATTACTCTTATTTTATGGTGCAGGTAGTGAACTGGATTAATTCTGCTATTAACTATCAGTGCTAGTTTCAAGATACTTGGTAGAAAGTGCCCTTTGTTTCTGATTTTACATTGTTGTTTATAACTGTCATCACGAGGGCTTTTCAACGACTTGGACAATGTTTGTATCTATTATATTTCAATGCCAACTTGAATCTCCTGTCATCAACAAGTAATCATGCAAGAACATTATGTCCTCAATGCATGATGAAATCAATTTCTATCAGCATACCTGAGATAGTGGAGGTTTGCTAACCCCTCATGTATCCTCCACCAGTCCACATGCCCCTCTATTTGGGGCTCCACATGCCAACCTGGCAAATGTTATCTGTGTATCTCATGTGAACCAGTGTAGATCATCTACCCAGAAACTCAAGCTATTCAACTGTCAGGTCAGCCGCATGGGAACAGACAGAATAGATGGCCTTGAAAACATGTCCAATGTTTTTGTTCATTTATGGCTGGCCTGAGTGGTTTTCTGGACTGGCTTTTGGCTGGATAATCTACACTGTTGTCCACCTGATACGTGGCCTGGATGTCATATGCATGTGCCCAGTTAGCATGCATAGCCACATGTCGAGGTGCCTGTGGGCTAGAACCTTGAAGTAGTGAGCAAACATCTCTTATATCACTGCTGTTGGTTCTCACCTATGATTCTATCAACACTTGCAATTTTTTGTTTGTGCTATTTATTCCCTCATCACTAGAAAAGCTGAAATAAAGAATCTGGTCGAAGAGGTCAACTAAGTGATATAGAAGGGAGAGACCATATATGCTAGGGCCTCGTCAACAGAATTTGCTCGAGTCCCATCCCAGTGGCTCACACGTGCCAACATTTCACGTGTGATATCCAAGTCATTCATCATTCATCAGGCAGGTCACCATGTAGATGCCCTGACACAAAAGTCAGATTTGTCCTCTCATCAGATGGGCTAGACTTGGACAAAAGAAATGGACAAAAAATAACCATTTGTCCAAATTCTGCATACATATGTGGATTGGCCTCATTCTTGGGCCAGGGAGTTACATTGTGGCCTGTCAGATGAGCGGCTTGGATCTTGTATAAGGGTGATATGTCTTGACATGTGAGCCATGGGTCCTCTGGCAATAACTAATTTATATCAGATTAGCTGATTTTTGTTCTAAAGTGGGGATGTGAGGAGTGTGCTTAATTGTTTTTACTTGTTTGCTTTTTTACCCTTTGTGTGGCTTGCAACAATGCTTTTGTGTTTCAGATATCTGTGGCCTGAGAAACCATAGATCTATTTAACACATGAAACAATGTGATAGCATCATGCACTTGTGAGCAAAGCATTGAATTATTGAGATGGAATGTTTATAAGCTTCTGAAGCTAGGTGAAATTGCTGCTGAAATTTTGTCATTGTTTTTTATCAGACACCAAAAGTCTATCCATATGACAACCTCCGCGTGGAGCTTGGTGGAGAACCATAAGGTTGGTTGTCTTGTTGGAACTTTGAAACTTGACAGCCGTGATATGTTCACGTGTCTGCTGTTTAGGACAAAAATAATGCATTATTGCTGCTGCAAAGTTTTATGCTTTTGTTTGTTTCTCTGATGATTGACGGACATGAATTTCTCTGTTTGCAATGTAGATCTTTTCCGATCGTTGATTGTGTTATGGCTTGCCTGCGAAGAGTTTTTAGAGTTTTCCTATGTGTAAAGTGGTCTGTGGACAGGGTGGTGCATTGATTTTAATTTGACAACCTAACATGTAAAGCTGTGTTTGGATGTGCTAGTGAAATCGACTGCAAACATGCAGTTTGTCGAAGCGAGGGCAAGCAAAATTGTGTTGGCACCGGCTAGGTCATGCTATCTTGGGAAAGGCCATCTAGGTCATGTTATCTTGGTATAGCTATTCTTCCCTTGATTGTCAAACAAAACAAGGAGTAAAGTGGACGGTGGCACATGGTGGGAGCTTGATTTGGTGGCATATGTAACATTTATTGATCATGTGCACATTGACACACGTCGGATATGTTTGATACTTGGAGATTGATGGTGGCACATGTGCAAATGCGGGGTGCTTGAACTTGGATGGTCACACATGCGGCACATTTAGCCCATTATGCATGCACACGGAGCAACGTTTCGTCTGCACCAAACTAGGAACAAGCTATCCTCAATGTTGTTCCACCTTTTTTTTGTTAATAGATGCTATTAATCGTTGTAAGTTTTGGGTCACATTGCGCTTATTTTCCTAGGTTTTCCTGTGCATGAATGGGTTTAACAATCCATCGATAACCTATGACTTGGATGGCTTGCACCAAGAGGACGACTCTCCTCAATTCCAATGGCCCTTATTGATGTTTCCTAGCATAGAGTGGCCCTCAAATTGCAATTGCGTTTCTTCTATCTAATTGAAAGCAACCAAAATGCAATTTGGTGCCTGATCCCTGAAGACCTCTCTCCCAAGAGAAAAAAAAAGATAAATGCAATCCCTTTCATAGTTGACGTTCAACGAGTGGTTGCTAGATGAGGTTTGTGGAAGCTCATCCAAATGCATGAGGCAAAATGGTTTTAAATAATTAGTGCATCCAAACTAGAGGTGGGCATCGAGTCGAGTCAGACCGAGTTAGGTCCAACTCGTAGGCCTGACTTGATCCAAACCGAATCTTGATTGGGTTGACCCGAACTGAGTTCGACTCGGTCAGAGAAACCAAGTCGGATCAAGTTGGGTACGATTCGGATCAGGCCACCAACAAGGTCGAGTCAGGTGATTCACCAGCAAGGTCGAGTGTCACACCCCAGATTCGATAACCGGACTCACAAGGAACCCGATGGTCGGTCCTGACCGCAATAGCCTCTGTAGTACCCCATTCTCGGCTCCTGATGCAGGTTCTGATCCTGGGATCCCATAAGGAAGATTTCTGAAATAATATAATGATTCCAATACAAGCATCCCCAAGATCATAGCAAATATATCTGAGAATAACAAAGGCACACATCACAAAATCTACTAAGAATTTGAACTTTTACAAGTATCCATAAGGTCCAAAAGGACATATATAAGATGATAGAAAAAGAGAGAAAAGTCAGCAACACTGGAGTCCTCAAGCTTAGCTCTACTCTAAGCTTTGCTACTATAACACCCGCCTAGGATCACCTGCACGCATTAATCATACATAAGCTTATAGAAGCTTAGAAGATGGTGTAAGTGTGTGACAATGGTGCACAGAAGAATAGTAGGAGGTACAAGGAGAGAACATGTTCAATGAGAATATCACTAGCCTTACCAAGGCTTATCATGAATACGATGCACTGAGTATTGGGAGTCATACCAAGGCAATGCATGCAGGGACTTATACAACCAATACTGATGTGATACAAGTAATGTCAGTGCTCATACCCAAACCACATGTCAAGTACATTTCCATTCATAAGGAAATCACCGGGGTCCATTACACTGCTGAATGACTGCCGCTCTATAGACCCCGTGCTGTCAAACGAGCATAAGATACCTCACTACCCTGCTTGTGGACAGCCAATCACCCGCAAGGCCTGAAGGTAGTAGACCCATTTACAAGCTGGTCAGACTCAGCCTAGCAATGCCTCTTTACATCGGGCGAGTAAGGCCACACCCTATCCAACCGACTATACGACAGTGGGAGTTGTGGCCTAATGGTATAAGGCCCTCGTGCCCTCATATATTCCACTTGGTCATGGCGTTGGAGGAGATCCTTAGTACCATGGAAGTTTTGGGAATTTCACCTATGGGCATCCTATGCAGCCTGTATGCTCAAGTAACATTTTCGGTGTCCACACATACGACCATCCACGAATGTCCTTGTGGAGGCAAGGCCCTAGTGAAGCAAGGGCGGTATCATCATAAAATACGATGCCAATACATGAGTCATACATACGGATCATGCGCAAGTTTTAGGTACTCAATGTGCACGAGGGGAGGAACTTCATCCCTCAATGACCACCATACAATGCAATCAATTCAAACAGATGATGCATATGGGTTACAATGATGTAAGTGTGCTACCTGTAGAATATGGAATCCTCCATCCTAAGGAGGGTCAAGGACAAGATATACAGACAAGTACACTAAGGGAAAATGAAGTTCTCTTAAATGGAGGCCCAACAATTTGGAATAACCCACAAGCTAGGGGAGTCCTAAAACCTAAAGGAGGAAACAAGCTTAACAAGGCCCAAAGTAGGCCTTCAACCACCTATAAGGGCCTTAGGGGCCTACCTTAGGGCCACCAAGGAGGACATCTAACCTCAACTAGGTCCCAAAAAGGGTAGCCTGCTACGTATGAAAGGAAAAGTCTAAGGGCCAAAATCAATTCATGGCCTAGTGGGACATACACTAAGCCCAATACATAAGCAACCTGGTGGGCCTTTAAGCAAAGTTAGAACCCAACCATAAGGGTCATGGGTCCACTCATTGTGGTGGGCCTAATGGGCAGCCCATTATCCCAACATATGAAAAATCCTTATATTTAACACGAGTAAGTTGGGCCTCACATCTCGGGCCAAGTATGGATTTATTATAGTGGGCAAGCAATGGCCCAACTACTTGAGTATTTGGCCCATAAGACCCATCACAATGGCATAGTAAATATAGGACCCAAGGGTCCAATGGGTCTATCAAAAGTTCCAGCCCAACCAAGGCTATAAGGCCCATTACCAAATTCCAGCCCACCCATTTTCTTGAGTTGGTTGGAATCCAACAATAAAATTATTTTACAGTATATTTAATCCCTGATGGCCCACACACATCACTGTGGGTCCCACCAGATAAGAAGGGGGATATACAACACTTACTTCAAGTAGGCCATGCCGTTGGAATATAGGCCCAGCAACCCAAGGTAGGGGCATCCCATAGTGGGAAATCCTACGGGCCTGGGTATTTGGCCCAAAACTGATCTAAATTGTAGGCCACACCACAGTTGGTACAGGAACCCGATGGCCCTAAAAATTTGTAGGGTGGTCCTTTCATGGGTGGGCCATACCTTCACAAAATTCGTGATTTGTGGATAACTAGAAGTATTTTAATTTATTTTTAGAAAACAGTTTGTCCAAAAAATCGGACTGACCTGGACGTCCCAACTTGGTGGGCCAGTATGGCCCTTGCCACGGTGTACACAGGTGTCCATTGACCCCAAAAATTTTTATGTGGGTCCCACCATGGTGAACCACCTCCCTGTAAATTTTCATAATTTTTGGATACTCAGAAGTATTTTAATAAATTCTAGATAGTATTTTAATAAATTCTGGATTTACAATTTTGTATAAGGTGAAATGTTGTTAGAAATAAATGTATTGAATTTGAGCCATCCAAATGGGTGGGTTCTGGGCCTCCAAAATTCTTGAAATTTGGACTCAAGGTCCCTCATCAAGCCTACAACAAGGTTAGACCCAGAAATATGGCCCAACTTCTTAAAAAGTATTTTTAAAATTTTATTTTTTCATGGGACTATACTGCTAGACTGCACAACAGAAATTTCTGGCAGTCCAGTATGTTGGCCTACCCTTTTGGATGCCCAAATGGGGTCCATTGGCCCTAAAATTTTTCAAGTAGGTCCTACCATGGGTGGGATACCTCACTGCAAAATTTTAGAATTTTGAGGTAGTATAAGTATTTTATTTAATTCATACAAATTATGGCCAGCAAAAAATATCCAGAAAATCTGCTGGTGCAGAAAATACTGTTGTCCCATGTTTGGCACCACATGGGGTGGGCCTATACTTGCCAAAATTACTAGAAAATTACTGGATTTAATGGTCCCACATATGAACAGCAAGTGGGGTCTACTGGAGTGGCCCACTTACTCCCAAATCAAGATGGAAAATGAGCATTTCTAATATGCAATGTTGTTGGATTGTCTAGAAATTTCTGGACAATCAGCCTACTTTGGCCCATCCCATAGGCCTCGAACATAGGGGAAATGATGTGGGCCCCATTCCACATCAAAGTGGGGTCCACACTCTAGAAAACCCCCAAAGAAATTTGGAAGAAAAATACATGCAAACAGATTCAAACATTAGCTCAAAAGTCATGCTTAAACTGAGCCTGAAATCTAGACAGCAACATATGTTGTCCATATTTCAGCCCATATTAATTAATCAAAGGGTTTATGGCCCTGATTCAACATGTGAGGTCTAGCTTGATGGGTTAACAAAATTTCAGACCCATGAGCTCACTCAGACCTCCATGAAAAAGCAATTTTGGAGGCCACCCAAACCATGCATGCATGGTGGGCTTGGACATCTAGTCAAAGTGGGCTTGGACTTCCCATCTAGCTAAGGGTCTCAGATGTTTCTGACCTCTCCTTAGTGGGCCACACATCATCAGAATACACAGGAGAAAAATAGAGAGAAAGGTAGAAGGAAAAAAGCAATCTGCCATTGGAGGAAGGTCTCGCCACTAATGGACCTTTCACTCCACAATCCACACCATCCACTATGTATACACTTACATGCAAGCTATTATGCATCAAGATAATTTGCTGGAGGGTAGGGACACCCTCCCTACATGCATGCAAAGGCTTAGATGACCTATGAGATGCAAGAATAAAGGAGAAGGCATCATAGTGGGTCCATGGAGAATGACCCACCATGAAAGAAAATAAGTTGTATCTAGGCCCATGGCCTTTATCCTAGGAGCCATGTAAGACCTCCACTATGGATTGGTGGGTCCTACATGCTTCCATGCATGCAAGAAAAAGAAAGAAAAGAGAAGCAAGAGAAAAGAAGCTAAGGAGAGCACCCACCTTAATGGATCCTACTCCAAAGTTACATCAATCTACTCTTCATGCTCTAAGGGACATGTTTCAATGGGTGAGATGGATTGTTGAAGGTTAGATGGGAGGGGATTAGAGGGAGAAGGTGTTGGAAATGGAGAGGGAGATGGGCTGGAGAAATGGAGGGAAGTTGCTAGGGAATAAGAGAAGAGAGAGAGAAATGAGAAGGAAAGAGAGAGAAAAAACTTTTAAGGGAAGTAATCAGTACCTGTCTTACCTAGGGTAGAGAAAGTAATGATTATAGTAGGGAGATACAAACAAGGTTGTAGGATAGTAGCCTTTTAGAAATTTCAACTTATGGTAACATCACGTGTATGGAAAAATGTGCAAACCATGATGGGGTCCACCAATCATGCAATCAATGGCCTATATCGATCGATAATCATAACTTGAGATGTGAAACTTCATTGAGGGTCAGATCATTAATGCAATCATTGTGGAAGACGGCATTAGACCATTGATTTTATCACATGAGATCGCATGCCACCGATAGATCTCGTAGACAAGATGGCATGGTAGTCACCAGAAGGCAGCCGGTCAGAGATCTCTTGACCGAAATTTTTCTTAAAAAAAAAAGGTCAATATGCACATAGTGATGATCCAAGCCGCTCATTGAAATCGATAGGGCAAACCGACAGGCCCGTCCTCGATCTGTTTCCAGATTTTCTCGATATCTTTGTATAAACATGCGGGGGCCGACGAGAATGGATGGTGAGGAAGGCCGATGCGAACGACCTGGATTTCACAAAACATCAAGCATGGGTCCACCATGTGTTGATTAGAGCGAAAGTCTGTGAGTGCTGAGACGATCGGTGGGCCATCCTCATGGGTCACCCCGACCAAATCAAGAAATTTGACCGTTCCAATTACAAAGGAGAAGGAAAAGACCGCGGGACTAAGATGAATAGAATGCATACTCACACACATGCACATATGCGAATTTAGGTCGGGTCTCGTTCCCGATCTCATCAGCCATGGCGGTGTCGAGCGTCCATCTTGGCCGTCCAGAAACCTTCGGGGACCAGGTCGTCTGTCATTACCAAGGAGTCCGAGTGGTGTGATTCCGAAAGCAACCACCCGACCCAAAAAAGGTGAGGTTGAGCTAGGCGGTCCACAAGCTTCTTCTGCTGCTAGGAGAGGAGAAGAACAAGGGGCGGGCCACCATGCTCAAAACGATCTCTCCAAAGGGAGAGAGAAAAGGATGGATGGTGTGGATCAACACATACATCATGAAGCATGTAGCGTGATGGGAGGCCTCTTTGCTTGGCCTTTGGCCCAAATAACATGATGATGTCACTTGACTAGCTAATTCACGTCCGTCTAGAGCCATGGTGGGCCACGATCGATGGTTGGATGTCGTACCTTCCTAACCTTCATACACTCGTTTAATTGTTGTTTGCTTTGACCAGCCACTAATTCATATACCTTTCATCTTTGCACTCGAGATCCGAGTCTTACAAGAAAAAATATGGGAATCCTCTCTTAAA
The DNA here is from genome assembly GCA_030180095.1 of Magnolia changhungtana. NCBI lineage: Eukaryota > Viridiplantae > Streptophyta > Magnoliopsida > Magnoliales > Magnoliaceae > Magnolia > Magnolia changhungtana. The sequence goes on from JASAUF010000669.1 coordinate 14,890,458, forward strand.
AAAAACTTAAAAAAATTAACATACCTAATGAATGGATGAGGATGACTCGGTCTAAGAAAGATCATCACAACCTTGGGCTATTGCACGGAACGGCTGGATTCAAGATTGAGGTTCTGTAGAACAGCGCAGCGACGTCGGTGCTGGACAGAGATAGGTAGGGTTAGGGTAGATGAAATAGTAAAGGAAAAAAAAGTTTAATTTGTACTATTCAATTATGGTCTGAGTTTTGAATCGGATCCCACCGAATGGATCGGATTAAAGATCGGAGTCTTTGGGCTATTGGGCGCACAGCCTCGATTGGGATAGAGTCAAATTGGGTTACTACGTAACCTGAAAAAAAGAACTCGTACTATTCAATTATGGTCGGGATCGGATCGGATCGGGTGGGTCTACTCGATTTGAACCCGACCCTGACATTCAGTTCGGGTTGAGTCGGATTTGCTCGGGTCCTGCCCAGCTCTAATCCAAAAACAATCATCTTACACCCCAAGCAGCTGAATTTAACTAAAACTTGGTAGAAATTTTGTTGGATTGGACACTCTTTAATTATTATTTTTTGGTTGGATTCGACTTGGTTGGTTGGCCCCGGAATGCAATGTATCAGCCCATATGATATTAATGGCATATGTTTGAAACTGTGTGATTTGTTAATGAGATCATTTTCAAAAGATGGCTTTGTTCAGACAATTACCTTATTTTCAGAGTAGTTCGAAGTTTTTAGGCGGACAATAGCCTTAGAAGGAGCCACTTTTGGAATTTCTAAAGTTCTGTTTTTGGTTATTTACGAATCAATAGCCACTGGGGCTACAGGCCTCCGAAACTAAGCAAACATACGATTTGCCATTGGATGGGGGATTCTAGTAAAAAAAATTGCCATATCACAACCGTTCGATCAATGGCTAATATAGTCAAATTAGAGAAAAGTTGGCAATGTTCTACGTTTAATGAGAAGGCCTGATCAGATATCCTAACCCTTTGATTACTAGCATATAAATAGGCACTTAATAAAGAATGCAGCAATGGTCTGTATCTAGTGAGAGAAGGCCCTGGGTCCAAGAATTTGGGTACTCCAATCTGAGAGGCAATTGGGCATACCCTTCCACAGTGAGGCCCATCAGATCAACGGTGTGGATCGCTGAAGCATGGGAACATGGGCAAGATTGAAAGCACGGGACCACTGCTTCGCAGAGCTCCTGGAACTCCTACACTGCGTCAGGAGACGTACGCTACCAGTCGGGTGTCAAACCCATCTTCATTGAGATGCCCTTCACCCCGACGCTGATTGCGTTGTCGGGCACACACCACTGACCTCCCTGGTGTGTTGATGCGGCAAAGTTCCGTGGGCCCCACCATGATGTATATGTCCATCCATCCATTTTTCTAGATTTGGGACATGAACCGAGAGATATCCAAAGCTCAAGTAGACCAAACCAAAGAAAGCATTGGAGACAATGAAGCCCATTGTAGAAATATCCTATTAAGGTCACACAGACCTGGATGAAGAGAAAACACAAATATAAGCTTATCCAAAACCTACGTGACACCCAAGAAGTTTTCAATGGTAGGCATTCAATCCCGACTGCTTTATGTGCTGTGGTCCACTTGAACTTTGAATCTACCTCATTTTTGGATTGATGCCCTAAAATGATCTCGCAAAATGGTCTGAAGGTGATGCGGATAAAATACATTCATTATGGTGGGGCCCACAAAACTTTGCCACGTCAATCCGTGTCCCCCTTCACCTACGGTCGCGCAATACTTTGTACTATTGGACGTACATAGGTCTATATTCAGTACCGCATTTTTTGATCTACAGAGACTGTGCTTTGATGATCTAACCGTTGATTTTACGGGACTGATCACGGGAAGGGGAACAGCCCAAAAATCTCCCAGAATAGACGATTTTACCTTTGGTTGTTGGATTGTTTTCTGTTGAATGTAAGCAGTCATTGTATTTTCTCTGGAACCTTCTAATTGGAGGCCATTGATAGTAAGAATTCCAATCCGCAGGATTTTTTCGTTTTTGATGTATCCCCCATCCACAGTAGGTCCCATCAGATCAAAGGCTTGGATAACAGGACCGTGCTCCCAAATTCTGGGACACGTCTATGGAGCATATATGATAGATTGATGAAAAAAAACGTAACGTTGGTGGAGCCATCTTTAAGCAGTACGTGTGGTTGGCGTAGCACTGGCACATAGTTCAAAACACATTTCTGCCTGCCCAATCTCCATTATACACGTGTATGGTGGATGTTAATCACAAATGACTGTATCATGGACCCCACTTGGAACAGTACTGTCGGGCTCTATACGTGACTTGCACCATGTTTTGAAAAATCTTTCCAAATTGTATTAACCTCCGAAATGTACTTGTAGAAGCGCCAGTTGTAACTTTCACAAGAGCGATAGACCCTTGGATATTTAAGTCAACCACAGGCCCACTTGATTGAACTTGATGAATCAATCGGAACAATTCATTACTATCGAAGGAGAGGATAGACATGGAAGGGGTAGATTTCAGTAAAATTTTGCTAAGTCGGCATGTTTGGATGTTTGTGGCTGTCGTCTAGACAAATTACAAAAGTTGCTTGGGTCCATAGAACGCGTGATTGTGGCCTGTGGTCCACAGAAATTTGGTGGGCCCCAGAAACCATGTGAAGAATCCGGGTGGATGGAGATATCTCTAATGAATGTTCCTTGTTCAGTTGTGTAGAAGCAATAATTGTGATTAATGCTTCCTTATAGCAAAGATGGTATTGAGGGAGTTTGCTAAATACATCCGGACGTGTGAAATTGGATATGTTTAACTACAACCGTTGGATCTATGAGTCATGTCAGGTAATACAAACTGTCTAGATGATGGTTGTCCCTGATAAGAAAGTCTCGATATTAGAAATTTTTAACGCTTTGATCATTTAACTCTTTTCGTTTGAATATGGACCGTCTCTGTAACTGTTGTTTTGTGGGCCAGTGATCTAAAGTTTAAGATTTCCAATCTTGAAAATTTTCTAACTGGTCACATTCATATGTGCATCTCATCAAATGAATGGTTTGGATCACCCAATATGATCCTGATCCAATGGCTATATTCACCTTTCCAATGACGATATTATGTGGGGCCCACCGTGATGTATGTGTCTTATCCATGCCGTCCATCTGTTTTACTAGACCATTTTAGGCATGAATCCAAAATTGAAGCATATTACAAGCTCCATGGGCCACACCACAGGAAACAGTGGGAATAATTGACATCCACCGTTGAAACCTTCCTTGGCTCTACATTGATGTTTATTCGTTAACCACCCTGTTCATAAAGTCAAAGATACATGGATGAAGGGAAAACAAAAATATCAGCTTCATCCAAAACTTGTGTTGCCCCAAGAAGTTTTCATTTGTAGGCATTCAATTCCCGCTGTTTCCTGTGATGTGGGCCACTTGAGCTTTGCATAAGCTTCAACTTTAAGCTTATGCACTAAAATAAGCTGATAAACGGATGGACGGCATGGATAAGATACATACATCACTGTGGGCCCCACAGTTTCTCGGCATGCTACTGAGTCACTCAGTACGCAATCTAGGTCCATCACCAATGATAACTGGACATGAGATGTCCACACGGATTGCATATGGCCCTGAGTCTGTGATTCATACGAAAATGGAAGATAACAGTGGAAACAGTTATAAGGTCCATTTTGCAGGCCCTTACTATCCAATGGCCTACCATAAACATGGGTGATCGGCCCCACGGGAATTTGCATTGTGATAAGATGAGAAATCTTATTGGATAATGGCTCCAAACACCTTGCAAGTTCTGAGAGATGAGCGTGGTACATTGTATATGAGCTACAGCCTTAAATAAGCATCGATTCCCTAGTGGGGGTGGCTAACAGTGAAGTGTGATATGAAATTGGGTGTACTAACAAGCTATATAAAAAAGCCTACAACCTTAAATTTGTGGGCATCGATCACTACCCGAACTGATCAGGAGTCTGGTGGACCACTTTTATTTATTTATTTATTTAAAGGCTGGTGGACCACTTGGCAAGCACTTGATCAAGATGAGATGGTTGTACTGGAAAACTCGTTTGCTCTGGAATGGTATACAACTTAATTACACCAGATAATTCCTCTTTTTAATAATCTGTATAATTAGTTAAGTTGGCCTTGTAATATACTACATTCCTAAGGTAGATAGTGCTAGGATCACATCAACGGTCCATATTGAATTCAAAATGCCATCTTAGCTATAAGCAAGCAATTGTAACATCTGAAGCTTCATGCCCATGTGATTATCTGATTGGTCTTCACGAGGGTCTTGCCCCTTTTAATCCGTATTAATGCCAAGTGAAAATTAGTCAAGCAGTCGAATAGAGGGTGCGGTCCACCGTCGGTCCACATCACTTGATGGGTGACCCCTTTCACAATCGTAGCAGTGGATTACCTCATTACATGGTCCAATCAGCCTCAAATGTAGACTTAAGTGTAATGGGTGGAAGAAAAAAAATGGCAAAACTAGTAGGAAAAATGTAGCCGACGGAGGAATAAAAAAACAAGAAAGTAGGAAGGAAAAAATGTTGTGGGAAGATTTTTTTATTATTTTATTTTATTTTATTTTTTTAATTAAAGGAAAATTGGAAGGGAAAAATGTAGCAAGTGGAAGATAAAATAAAAATAAAAAAACAACTCGAGGAAAGGGGCTCAAGGAAAGTAGAGAGACAAGGAAAATGATTGAAAGTGATGCACCTCATTAGTGTCGCTAAAGGCCAATTTGGATGTTACTAAATAAATTACTTTTTCTCCCGACAGACTCTTCAACTAAGTCAAGAATACCAACACATAGGGTTCACATGATGAGCCCGACCAGACCCATTGTGAATCCAATACTATGATAACTCAGCATATCTCTATAAAGATAAATTTGATTTATAATTAATTATAAATAGCTTTTAAAAAAAAAATTTAAAGTTACTTAATCACTTCGATCTAATAAGTAGAAATCCGTGATTAAATACCTTTAATTAAAAATGTTACTTATATTTATTTATTTATTTTTTTAAATCTTGTTAGTACATCCCACTGTCAGTTCATACTTCACGTTTAGCCACCTGCACTAGGGATCGATACCAAGACCTTAGTTGAAACGAGGTATCTTTCGCTCAGCCTACCACTTGAGCTATGGATCAGGGCATAAATGTTACTTATAATTGATCTTAAATTAAACTTGCTTATCTCAAATAATTAAGTTACTTATCTATTATTTGTAAGTAGAAAAAAATAACTTATTAGGTGATATCCAAACGGGCTCTATATGAGTTGTGCTGCTAAAATGGCTCCCGTCTAATTACTAGAGCATGTAGCACGTGCACGTACAGTAAGATAGGGGAGAATATAGGAAAAATTAGAAATAAGGAGGGAAAAAATGTAGCACAAGTGCTAGATATATGCAAATATATAGATAAAGAGGGAAGGGCACTCATGGTTTCCATGACTAGTTAATTCATTTCCACCTTTTCATATGCCTACTCAAGTTTTAAATATGTTTATTTGTTAAGATAATTTTTTAACACGAGCCAGTGTAACAGATGTACAATATGAATTTCATGTCATTATTGTGGTACGCTCCGTAAAGCCTTTGTTGCATGGTATCTTTTAATACTATGCTTGTGTAGGTACATATGCAAAGAGGAAGAAAAATTTGAGTGGGTTTTTATTTACTTATTATATAAAATTCAAAACCCACTCTAATAACTATTTGAGTGGGTTACTCATATCAAATAATTCAAAGGATGCCGATAAAATCTAAGCTTTGCAAGTTGTTTGTGAGTGAAATCCGAACTTTCCCCAAGAAAACAAATACGTTTTTGAGTCTGGAAAATACCCAGTCATCATCCAAAGTGAATTCCCATGTCCATTAAATATTCAAAGCGTTTTTTTTTTTTTTAAAAAAAATTTTAAACTGTATGAAACTAAGTAAAAAAAGACCTAAAACCTGCTCATATTATATATGGTATAACAGGGTGAGTGGCACGAGTAGTGCACGTACAAAAAGGATGGGAGAAAGACGAAGTACGAGAAATTGCTAAAAGAGGGTAAAAGGGTTGGGTTGTAACAAGGGCGGGACTATATGCACATGGAGAAAGAATATATATACATACAGATGAATGAATTATGTGACAATGCTCATCGGCAAAAAGCATACTTTGGAGACACATAGGGTTCTCAACATGGAGGCGCTATGATCTCGTGTTCTAAACCGTTCATCTGATGGACCGCACTGTGGATGTGGGATGCCTCAGAAATATCATAGATTAGAGGATCATAACACTTCGATATTTGGATTTGTTTCCATTCTACGAGAAACATGTTTACATCTTCTATATTAAAAGTGTACTTGATGGAAACTAATGGAATGGATGGGATTATCAAATCATGGATATTTCTTGAGCAGTTTTGCATCTGCAACAAGTGGTACAAGATCTTTAGTTTGGATCACCGAACAATGGGCCCCACATGTGTGGAAGTCGGTGTATCAGACATCGGACCTTTCAATGAGAAATTTACCACTGTACGACCCATTTACCCGCTTAAGCCCACCCCTTTTACCCGACCAGAATGAGCCCTAGATGTACGGACGACTTGTCAAAGGTCGAAAATGCCCCTGCTTTTTCCTTCAAGCAGATTGGTTGGTGTTTGAAGGCTGGGCCCCATATAGCTACGGATTATAACCGTAGCCAAATCCGTAGCCATTGAGTGAAATTTATTCAAGCAATAGTACTGCCGATCTGACGGTAAAGCTGCCAACCTCTGGATGTCTGTGCGGTAGTACCACCCATTTTATTTATTTATTCATTTTAAATTTGAGTGGGTCCCATCGTGGGCCCCACATAATTTTGAATGGGCCCCACACTTAATATTCATGATTTTGGTGGGCCCCACATCCAAATGCACTTTTTTTTTTTTTTTTTTTTTTTTTTTTTTTTTTTTTTACATGGATAACTTTATTCTACCTACATTTTTCTCTAGTACATATTTATATAAATATGTATATATAAGCATATAAATTTTTTTTTCTTTCTCTCTCTCTCTCTCTCTCTCTCTCTCTCTTTTTTTTTTTTTTTTCATTTCTTTCTTTATTCATTTAACGAGAATATATTTTAAACTAAAATTAGTTACTTGATGTACCCTATATGATTCTGGGGCAGGAGAAGCTACTTTAGCCAACCAACCTTTTTATTTTCCAAGATTCCATTTGCAATGCCCCGAACTTTTCAATATCAAGTATTGAAAGTCCTCAAGCATTACCATGAAAAGAAATATAATATTTACGTGTACGATACCAATCCAACCATCCTAACCTTACATCCAGGCTCTAACATGAATATAACTGTTATGAATAATATCTATTCATAGATCAAGCCATCCGACCATTGAAAACAATTTCCATCCACATAACCATTCCTTATGTGCCTTTCAAGATGGGTCATCCTTTATCGGACCCACAACCTTGACTTGGATGAATCGTTTCTAAATCAAATAATCTAGCCGTTAAATTATAGATGTAATTATCGAAACATCCTTAAACTAGGATTAGGAACCGTTAGACATGCTAATCATTGATGGGTTTTTTTGACCCGTTGTCCTTTCGCAACTGGGATGGGCAAAGTCCTTTCGCAACTGGGATGCGCAAGTCCTTTCGCAACTAGGATGCGCAAGTCCTTTCGTAACTAGGATGCGGAAAGGAGTTTCCTAAAACTATTAAAAAAGGTCCCTAGGATTTTGCTACGTATGTTGTGTTGATGAGAAAAACACAAGAGGGTTATCAAAGGTGAGAGAGAGAGGGAGAAAGAGAGAGAGGAAGCTTGTAGAATGAAGGTTATGCTCGTGGAGGTAATCTACGGTGCAGTCTATATCTCAACGCTCCTACGTCCTCGTAATCGGTGAGATCTCTCTGGTTTTCTTTATTCTTTCATTATTCATCCACTCCTGCGTGAGTGAAGAAGATTGTAACGTTCTACTTCATAGTGAATTGTTGATCTGGACTAGGTCCCGTGGTTTTTACCTCTTTGAGGGTTTTCTACGTAAAAATCTCTTGTGTGGTGTGTGATTGATGCTTTGATTTATTTCATTAATTCTGGTTTGTTTCGGGAGGCTAGATCCTAAGGTTTGTGCAAGGCATCCCAACAAAGTGGTATCAGAGCTAAGTTCATTGAACGGGTAGGATCGGTTTTTGAATTATGGAAGGTGGCTCAAGGATGATCAGCCTCAATGGTTCTAACTGGACCATATGGAAGGCTAAGATGGAGGACTTGCTTTATTGCAAGGACCTATATTCTCCAATTTTAGGCATATCAGCAAAATCCAAGGATATAACTGATGATGATTGGAAGAAGACAGACCGAAAGGAGGTGGGGTTTATTAGACAATGGTTGGATGATTCTGTGTTCCACCATGTGTCTACGGAAACCTCAGCCGCAATCCTATGGCTAAAATTACAAGGGCTGTATGAGAGGAAGACAGCTGGTAATAAGATATTTCTGATAAGGCGACTTGTGAATCTCAAGTTCAAGGCTGGTGGTTCTGTGGCCGAGCACATGAATGAGGTCAGCAATATAGTGAACCAACTCACCTCTATGAAGATGGTCTTGGATGATGAATTGCAGGCTTTACTATTACTTAGTTCATTACCTGACAGTTGGGAGACATTGGTGGTGTCTTTAAGTAACTCCGCGCTAGACGGAAAGATATCCATGGAACAGGTAACCAGTTGTCTCTTCAATGAGGAGATAAGGAGGAAGTCTCAGGGGTCTACTCAGCAAGAGGCCCTTATGACACAGGAATGGGAGAGAGGAAAGAACAGGAAGGGCGGGAAGGCCCGAGATAAGTCAAGAGGCAAGTCGAGTAACAGAAAAGATGTTGAATGCTGAAATTGTAGCAAGAAGGGCCACTATAAGCATGAATGTCGTGGTAAGAAAGATGACAAGAAAGGAAAAGGGAAGGAAGATGAATCAGATTCCACTGCAGTCGCTTCAGATGGCGACATGGTAGTTATTCTTTCCACAGATCATGATGTATGTCTCACGGCTACGAGTCAGGACACTGACTGGGTGGTTGACTCGGGAGCTTCATTTCATGCGACTCCACGCAGGGATTTCTTCACAAGCTATAAGTCAGGTGACTATGGGACTGTGAAGATGGAAAATTCTGGCGTATCAAAAATCGTGGGAGTCGGTGATATTTGTGTGAAAACTGATATGGGTTGCACATTAGTTCTCAGGGATTTGAGGCATATCCTAGACCTTCGCCTCAACTTGATGTCGACGGGAAGGCTGGATGATAATGGCTATGAAAGCCGGTTTGCTGATGGGCGATGGAAGCTCATCAAGGGTTCTTTGATCATGGCTAGAGGAAAGAAGTGTTGCACCCTTTACAAGGCAAGTGTCAGTATGTGTAAGGGTGGATTGAACGTAGTGGAAGATTCAGCTATTGACATGTAGCACAGGCATCTAGGCCACATGAGTGAAAAAGGGCTTCAGCTACTAGCAAGGAAGCGGCTCCTTCCAGACGTGACAGGTATACCTCTCAAAACCTGTCTTGATTGTTTATCAGAGAAATAGCATAGAGTTTCATTTGTTAAAACTGCTTCTCATGTTAATAAAGTGCATGCATTAGATTTGGTTTATTCTGATGTTTGTGGTCCTATGAGGACAAAAACCTTGGGTGGGGCATTGTATTTTGTTACTTTTATAGATGATACATTTAGGAGGGTTTGGGTTTATGCTTTGAAATCCGAGGACGAGGTCTTTGGTGTGCTTAAATTATTTCATGATATGGTCGAGAGAGAGACAGGTAAATCATGGAAGTGCATTAGCACTAACAATGGTGGTGAATACATTGGCGACTTTCATGAGTACTGCAAGTCCCTGGGTATACGGCATAAACAGACGGTTCCCAAGACCCCCCAGCATAATGGTGTAGCTGAGCGAATAAATCGTACCATTGTTGAGAGAATCAGGTGCATGTTATCCCATGCAAAATTGCCTAAGACGTTCTGGGGAGAAGCAATGCACACAGCGGTGTATTTAATAAATAGGTCTCCATCAGCCCCGTTGAATGGAGAAGTACCTGAGAAGGTGTGGACTGGACATGATCTATCGTATAGTCATCTCAGGGTGTTTGGATGCAGGGCATCCGTTCACGTACCAAAGGATGAGAGGTCCAAGCTCGATATAAAGATCAGGCAGTGTGTGTTCTTAGGGTACGGTGATGAAAAGTTCGGTTATAAATTGTGGTATCCGACCGAGAGAAAGCTCGTCAGGAGCAGAGATGTGGTTTTCTTTGAAGATCAGTTTATAGAAGACATTGGTAAGCCAGGGAAGAATCAGCCTAGTGCAGGTGAGCTAGAGGACATGGATCCGATTATTCCTCCGTGGTGCGATGACGGGGAGTACTGAGAAGGTACGAGAGGACGAGAGAGTTCCTTCGAGGAAGATGGAGCAGGGAGAGCGGTCCCCACTTGATTTTGTTGAGCCACGGGTGAGGAGGTCATCTAGGGACAGGCAGTCAAGAGGTACTAGCCACATGAGTACATTATGCTGACTGATGGGGGAGAGCTAGAAGATTATTCTGAGGCCCTAGCCGACGAGCATAAGGGGGAGTGGTTGAAAGCTATGCAAGAGGAGATGAAATCCTTGCATAAGAACCACACCTATGATATGGTGAAACTGCCTAAGGGCAAGAAAGCTTTGAGCAATAAGTGGGTGTTTAAAAAGAAGGTTGAGCAGAAGAATTCACAGACGAGGTTCAAGGCCAGACTTGTGGTGAAAGGGTTTGGTCAGAGGAAATGAATAGACTTCAAAGAGATATTCTCACCAGTGGTGAAGATGACATCCATACAGATGTTGCTTGGGTTGACGGCTAGCATGGATCTAGAGATAGAGCAGTTAGATGTTAAAACTGTCTTTCTCCATGGTGACCTGGAAGAAGAGATCTACATGCACCAACCAGAGGGGTTCGAAGTCAAGGGCAAGGAGCATATGGTGTGTAGGCTGAGGAAGAGCTTGTATGGGCTGAAACAAGCTCTATGGCAATGGTACAAGAAGTTCGACTCGTTTATGTTGAAATATGGGTATGACAGAACGGAGTCGGACCACTGTGTGTTCATGCGCAAGTTCTCAGATAGTGATTTCTTAGTTCTACTATTATACGTTGATGATATGCTCATCATGGGAAAAGACATCAAGAAGATCGGACATTATGAAACGGGAGTTGGACAAGTCTTTGTGATGAAAGACTTGGGCATCTGCTGAAACAGATCCTAGGAATGGAGATAACCCGTGATCACCGAAGCAATGGGCAGAAGCTTTGGCTGTCACAAGAGTGGTATATTGAGAAAGTCCTAGAGCGGTTCAATATGAATGCACCGAAGCCGATCAGTACTTCACTGGATGGTCACTTCAGATTGAGCGATAGGCAGTGTCCCAAGACGAAGGCAGAGGTGGATAAGATGTAGAAGATACCCTACGCGTCAGCTGTAAGAAGTTTGATGTATGTTATGGTGTGTACATGCCCAGACATAGCATATGCGGTTGGTGTTGTTAGCCGGTTTCTTGCCAATCCTAGTAAAGAGCATTGGGCAGTGGTGAAATGGATACTGAGGTATCTAAGAGGCTCATCCAGGTTGAGCCTATGCTATGGTGACGGTAAACTTGTATTAGAGGGCTACACAGATGCAGATATGGTAGGTGACATAGACTCCAGGAAGTCTACATCGGGGTTCATGTTCACGTTTGCAGGGGGAGCGATTTCTTGGTAGAGCAAGCTACAGAAGGTCGTAGCATTGTCAACTACAGAAGATGAGTACATTGCAGTCACAGAGGCATGTAAAGAGATGCTTTGGATGAAGAGGTTCCTACAGGAACTTAGCCTGAAGCAGGAGGAGCACGTGGTCTATTGCGATAGTCAGAGTGCTATACACTTGAGCAAGAATCCAAGTCAGCATTCCAAGTCAAAGCACATAGAGATTCAGTATCATTGGATCAATGATACTTTGGAACAGAAGGTATTACAGCTTGAGAAGGTCCACACAGATAATAATGGGTCAAATATGATGACCAAGGCCTTGCTTAAGGGCAAGTTTAAGGTTTGTAGAAACCTGGCTGACTTAAAGAAGGTGAATCCCTCCTGGGTCAAAAAGGGGGAGATTTGATGGGTTTTTTGGACCCATTGTCCTTTCACAACTGGGATGCGCAAGTCCTTTCGCAACTAGGATGCGCAAGTCCTTTCACAACTAGGATGCGGAAAGGAGTTTCCTAAAACTATAAAAAAGGGTCCCTAGGATTTTTCTACGTATGTTGTGTTGATGAGAAAAACACAAGAGGGCTATCAAAGGTGAGAGAGAGAGGGAGAAAGAGAGAGAGGAAGCTTGTAGAATGGAGGTTATGCTCATGGAGGTGATCTACGGTGCAGTCTATATCTCAACGCTCCTATGTCCTCGTAATCGGTGAGATCTCTCTGGTTTTCTTTATTCTTTCATTATTCATCCACTCCTGCATAAGTGAAGAAGATTGTAACATTCTACTTCATAGTGGATTGTTGATCTGGACGAGGTCCCATGGTTTTTATCTCTTTGAGGGTTTTCCATGTAAAAATCTCTTATGTGGTGTGTGATTGATGCTTTGATTTATTTCATTGCTTTATTATCTATAATTCTGGTTTGTTTCGGGAGGCTAGATCCTAAGGTTTATGCAAGGCATCCCAACAATCATTAGTTATGGAAAGGGTCTGATCGTGGGATCGAAAGAAAACATCTACTTGATGAATCAAGTGAACAGTGTGGTCCACTTGAGCTATAAATCTACCTCACCTCAAATCAATGTTCATTTAGGGGGCCGTTAGAATTAACAGAGGGTTTAGATCTTCCAGTACATCCACATGAAACCATTGGATTTCCTAAGCTCATAAATCATTAATAATTACAAAAGCGCCACTAAACCAAACCCTAAATTCAAGAATCGGTTCGGTGTGAAATTATACACCATGCCTTTACATCATAAAATAACCGTACACATCAAACTTCAGAACTTAGATCATCATAGAAGTGTTCTAAAATGAGGAAAAAGCTTGTAACCGACAATTTGGGACCACCTGACCTTTGGATATCCTTAAAATTTGGGCTCAACCCCTTAAAATACATTAGCAAACAAATGGACAGTGCAAATTTAACAACACACCTCCTTGTGGGCCCTGAGATCGTGTCCGTGTGTACGAGTACACGTACACTCGCACCACGATGAAACCGGAGTCGGTCAACACCTGCGTTGACCCGACTCGTCTGCGAAAGATCGAGCACACTCACGAAAGCGTCCGCTGGGACGAGCGGTGGCCCATCATCGTGGTCCCATCGGAAGATCCAGAACGTTCATCTGGTGTGGAATGCCAGATAAACCAATCTAGATCCATTTTGATACCAGCTTAGATTGGAAAAGCGGGAAAGAAATCATCCGCAGATGGAGAATTCACAGACCGCCCGCTGGGATGAATTCGAGAACCCATCACCATCCATAGGGATGATCGGAACCGTCCATCATGTTCCTGGAGCGATTTATATTAGACCCAAATGTTTTCCACCTTCGAACAGGCCATGTCCTTGTCCACAAGTTGCGCCGGTAGGAGTTTGGATAAATTTCACTCCATGTCGCAGAAGAGATTGGTTAAGGAGTTTCGGACCGATCAGGACCATTCAAACCCGATCAATGGAGGGCCCGACCACTTCCAAAAAGATGGATAGGGAGATTGAGTCGGTATGTGCGCCGATTCTGATCGTAATGCAAGTCGTTCCCAGAATTTGGTGCGCAAGAAGAATCCCGCCTCATCCCTGCTGCGTAAACTCGCTTACGCAGAGAAGTTTCGGGATGTCAGGCAGGCTATAAAAGGGGACGCCTTGCCATCCGCAAGTCAGAAAAGAAAAGAAAGAAAGAAAGAGAGGGAATTGGCCATCCAGCGGCGAGGGGGAGAAAGAAACGTGAGAAGAGAGAGACGTCCAACTCTCTGCTGGAAGTCACAGCCAGAAAGAAAGAAAAGAAAGAGAAGGGAAGAAAAGGAAAGAAAAGAAAGAAGAGAAGGAGAAAGAGAAAGAGGAAAGGAAAGGAAAGAAAAGAAGAAGAAAGGAGAAAGAGAGAGAGAGAGAGAGAGAGAGAGAGAGAGAGAGAGAGAGAGAGAGAAAGAAGGGAGCTAACGTTTCGTCAGGCCATTCACCGAGCTTCGGATCCTTGCTCAGCTTCGGGAGTTCAAAATCTATTCCTCTTCATTCCCTTGCAAACTCTCCTTTTCCCACAATAATAGAAGTGTTGGGGGTCAAATATTGCATATCAGACTCCAGTTATTGCCTGAATTTATGAACATGGCAGAGTTTAACAGTCCATTTTAATCGTGTTTTCGATGCAGGATGTATTTAGGAGCTTGAACTGAAAATGGGTATTAAAAGCATGGTTTTAGTGCTCAAGATTCACCAAGGCAAGGGACGGACCCCACGGGACCAAGATGGACGGATTTACACGCCAAGATCCGAGATAAATCAAGAAACTGAAGCTCAAATGGCCCGAAATTAGTCCAGAATGCAAGATCACAGGGTTCTCACCATCCGTTTGGCTCGAAACTTCACATATAGCCTAAGGATCATAAGTTAACCATACACGTCAAATTTCACCCCTTGGATCCCTGTAGTAGTGACCCAACAGTCATATCAGCCCATGAATCATTAACCTGGGGCCCACCTGATATCTGAACATGATTCAATTTTGGTCTCAACCCCTTAAATTAAATAAGGAAGGGAATAGACGAGGCAGTTTATCAAAAGAAATCACTGAGGACCCCGCCTTAGGTCGTATGCATACAGAGCGCACGTAAAAGCGATGTACACCGAACCAACCAAAACGGTCAGCATGCATTGACCCGCAAAATCTAAACCAGATTCGAAAATCTGGTTTTTCTTAGAAAAAATGGATGAAAGAGGTCCGTTTGAGCAGTGATATGGTCCACCGTGCGTAACCATCTGTCCAATCCAAACCCTCTATCGTGTAGAGGGGTCAAAACTGACCAAACTCCAATCAGTTCTATGTAGCCATGAATACATTCAAGGTCGCGGCAACAAGAACATGTCGCCACGTCGATTAATGGTGTCGCCCACCCAAAAGTTGGATTCACTTCAAATCTGGAATAGTGGCCTAAATCGACCTTAAGAATCCAATGGACGAATTGGATTTTCCTACTTGCATCAATCATGGGCCCACCAACTATCACAGTGCAGGACGTGCATGCTTTGTTTTACAAAAGTGACTTGTTATTGATCGGTTTGATTTTAAGGAAGGCTTTAGTTTTTAATGGTTTATTGTGACTGATATTACAGTAGATATGCGATAGCTTGAGTATTTCCTTTTTATTATTCTGATTATGCGGTTAGGAAGCCCTGTTGTTCACCATCATCTCTTGGGCATGGTTGGATGACAGAACTCTTTGTGACTTTCATACATCTCTCTGATTAGCTGTGGATTAGTTTAATTCTATTGTTTACTTTGTCTCATGGGCATGGTTTTGTAATGGAATCCATTCTAATTTACATCTGTCTTATCTCTTGAAAACTAGATCAAAAGAAGTTCAGATTTGATTTTCATAGTATATCTTCCAACTGGATGAAGATGAGACTCGAAGTTCAGTCGAGATCATGAATTAAGCGTAGATCTCCCTGATATCTACAAGTGGATCCTTGGCACCCTAGTTTCCTACCTTTAAATTCTCTAAGTTTTAGATTAATATTTCACCATCATTCCCTCAATTTCATTTGATTTAGATTTCATCTTAGTCTAGTTCTAATTATAATTAGTTTCAGATTACATACAGGTTTCAATCGTTGTGGATTCGACCTCGGTCTTACTGAATGTATTACTACATCACAACCCTATACTTGGGGAGTGAACAAGAAGTAGTGGATTTACAGTAAAACACCTTCCCTAAGCTTAGATAAAGTCTAGCAACATTAGCAACTCAATTCTAATCTAACCATCTCCAATCCGTGGATAAAGGAAAAACAGGTTTAACTTTAAGATCTTCCTAGGCAGACGACCTTGTTAACAGATAACCAAAATATTAAGTTGAGGGTTTTATCTTTTAAGCTTACACTAATTTAAGTTGCTATTTTTATCTTGTCGTTCCATGCTTTTTATGATATGAATTATCTTGCATTTTTATACTTTTGATGATGAGAGTTATCATGCCTTTTCTTACCTTTAATGATGTGATTCATCCTGCCTTCCATGTTTATATTTTTCTAGGAATTATCCTATTAATTGATTCCATTATTATCATTACAATTATTAGCCCTTTGGGTTTACGACATGATGTCAATTATAAGGGATTTCTCTGAATTTATGTGAGGTCATGGATGCAAGCCTTGCCCCTGCCTCATCACCTTTTTTAGTTGGCCCTGCCACTCGTCTCTTTATTTGAGTTGGCCATTGCCACTCTTCATATTATAGAGTTGACCATTGTCACTCTTTTCTTATTATGTTGGCCATTGCCACTTTTGTTAAGTTGACCAATGTCACTCTTCTTCTTATTATGTTGGCCTCGTGTTATCCATCTTTATGGTTCAGGCATGCGTCTTGCCATTCCAGAACCTCCATAATTTAGTTGATATTCTTTAATATTCGAATTTTGTTATATTTGCTCAGTTTATATTCTCTATAAGTGTAAGTGATGTGTAAGATGTATCACAGCTAGTGATTCAAATATTCTATCATGGACGTAATGCGATCTAGGTAGAGACCCTCTTGGGGCACATAAGTCCTTGAGCCTTTTGGTAGTGATGCACATTTTGATGTGGGTAATTCTCTAATGTAGTTCCACATCTCCCCAGGATTGGATGTTCGCAAATAGTCGCTCCATGAACAATCGTGTCACGTAATTCACCCAACTCATGTGTTGTGTGCTCTAAGGAGTTCTCATAAATCCACGATAGCGTTGCCCATGCCGGCGAATATCCGTAATTATGGGATGCAGTCGATCCAATTATTTATAAATCATATTCCACGAAGTGATGATCACTACGTATGATGAGCACCACATACTTTGCTAGACATGCATCTCATGTAGGTTATTTGCACATTCTGATATCCTCGTAATAGTGGGCTATGGGACATATCAGAACCCTTTACGTTACTTTTGTGAATCTCTTGAATTATTGTTAATCTTAAAAGATAACCTTCACTATGAGTAGGGCATTGACCCTCTCCCAACCGTACAGATTATGCAGGTGACATATAGATTGAAGAATTAGAGGACTACTTCCCTATAGAAGATTGTATAGAAAGAATGAGAAGATAGATTTATGATTTAGTTTTACACTTCCGCTATGAACTCAGCTGATGTTGTAATAAACCTCCCATTATGAGGCCTCGATTATTCCTTTTACTCTAATGATATATAATCATTACAGTTAATTTTATTCTTGTGAATGTTGCCTTCATGAATGTATCTGAATGTAAACAAACAAAAAAAATAAGGTGTGATTTCAGAGCATCCAGTTGTACGTTATTAACACCTGGTTTCCTCAGGCATGAGTACATACTCTAGCCGTGAAATTTTGGGATGTTACATCATTAGGTCGAAGGTCGAAAATCCATTTCATTCACTTCGCGGTCAATTTCAATTAGTTCGCGGTCAATTTCATTCATTTCATTTACTTCACAATCAATTCCATGCATTTCACGGTCAATTCCCTTCACTTCATGGCCATTTCCATGCATTTCACAGTCAATTCCAGCGACTCCGCTTCACTTCACGGTCAATTCTATGTATTTCATGGTTAATTCCCTTCACTTCATGGTCATTTTCATGCATTGCACAGTCAATTCGGTTCACTTCACGGTCATTTCCATGCATTTTACGGTCATTTCCGTTTCATTTCACGATCATTTCCATGCATTTCATGGTCAATTCCCTTCACTTCACAATCATTTTCATGCATTTCATGGTCAATTCGCTTCACTTGACGGTCATTTCCATGCATTTCACGGTCATTTCCCATCACTTCATTGTCATGTCCATGCATTTCATGGTCATTTCCGACAATTCCGCTTCATTTCACGGTCATTTCCATGCACTTCACAGTCAATTCCCTTCACTTCACGGTCATTTTCATGCATTTCACGGTCAATTCGCTTCACTTCACGGCCATTTCCATGCATTTAACGATCATTTCCGGCAATTCTGTTTCATTTCACGGTCATTTCCATCCATTTCACGGTCAATTCCCTTCACTTCATGATCATTTCCAGGCATTTCACAGTCAATTCGCTTCACTTCACGGTCATTTTCATGCATTTCATGGTCATTTCTGGCGATTCCGTTTCATTTCACGGTCATTTTCATGCATTTCACGGTCAATTCCCTTCACTTCATGGTCATTTCTATGCATTTCATTGTCAATTTGCTTTACTTCATGGTCATTTTCATGCATTTGACGGTTAATTCCCTTCACTTCATGGTCATTTCCATGCATTTCATGGTCAATTTGCTTTACTTCACGGTCATTTCCATGCATTTCACGGTCATTTCCATGCATTTCACGGTCAATTCCCTTCACTTCATGGTCATTTCCATGCATTTCATGGTCAATTCCCTTCACTTCATGGTCATTTCCATGCATTTCATGGTCAATTTGCTTCACTTCACGGTCATTTCCATGCATTAGCGATTCCGTTTTATTTCATGGTCATTTCCATGCATTTCACGGTCAATTCCCTTCACTTCACGGTCATTTCCATGCATTTCACGGTCATTTCTGACGATTCCGTTTTATTTCACGGTCATTTCCGTGCTTTTCACAGTCAATTCCCTTCACTTCACGGTCATTTCCATGTATTTCACGGTCAATTTGCTTCACTTCACGGTCATTTCCATGCATTTCATGGTCATTTCCGGCGATTCCATTTCATTTCACGGTCATTTCCATGCATTTCATGGTCAATTCCCTTCACGGTCAATTCGCTTTACTTCACAGTCATTTCCATGCATTTCATGGTCAATTCTCGCGATTCCATTTCATTTCATGGTCATTTCAGTGCATTTCACAGTCAATTCCCTTCACTTCACGGTAATTTTCATGCATTTCACGGTCATTTCTGGCAATTCTGTTTCATTTCACGATCATTTCCATGCATTTCACGGTCAATTCCTTTTACTTCACGGTCATTTCCATGCATTTCACGGTCAATTCCGGCAATTTCGTTTCATTTCACAGTCATTTCCATGCATTTCACGGTTAATTCCCTTCACTTCACGGTCATTTCCATGCTTTTCACGGTCAATTTGCTTCACTTTACGGTCATTTCCATACATTTCATGGTCATTTCCGGCAATTCTGTTTTATTTCACGATCATTTTCATGCATTTCACAGTCAATTCCCTTCACTTCATGGTCATTTCCATGCATTTCAAGGTCAATTCCCTTCACTTCATGGTCATTTCCATGCATTTCACAGTAAATTAGTTTCACTTCACGGTCATTTCCATGCTTTTCACGGTCAATTCCAGTGATTTTGTTTCATTTCACGGTCATTTCAATGCATTTTACGGTCAATTCCCTTCACTTCACGGTCATTTCCATGCATTTCACGGTCAATTCGCTTCACTTCACGGTCATTTCTATGCATTTCATGGTCATTTTCGGCGATTCTGTTTCACTTCATGTGAAATGCAGAAATATTTCATGCGGTGTAAATGAAAAAATTGACGATTGTCATGAAATGCATGGAAATGACCGTGAAGTGAAGGGAATTGACCGTAAAATACATGGAATTGACTTAAAATGCATTGGAAATGACCGTGAAGTGACGTGAATTGACCGTGAAGTGAAGGGAATTGACCTTGAAATGCATGGAAATGATCGTGAAATGAAACGGAATTGCCGAAATGACCGTGAAATGTATGGAAATGACCGTGAAGTGAAGCGAATTAACCGTAAAATGCATGGAAATGACCGTGAAGTGAAGGGAATTGACCGTGAAATGCATGGAAATGACCGTGAAATGAAACGAAATCATCGGAAATGACCGTGAAATGCATGGAAATGACCCTGAAGTGAAGTGAATTGACCGTGAAATGCATGGAAATGACCGTGAAGTGAAGGGAATTGACCGTGAAATGCATGGAAATGACCGTGAAATGAAACGGATTCGCTAGAAATGACCGTGAAATGAATGGAAATGACCGTGAAGTGAAGCGAATTAACCGTGAAATGCATGGAAATGATTGTGAAGTGAAGGGAATTGACCGTGAAATGCATGAAAATGACTGTGAAATTAAACGAAATTGCCAGAAATGACCATGAAATGCATGAAAATGACTGTGAAGTGAAGCGAATTGACCGTGAATTGCATGGAAATGACCGTGAAGTGAAGGAATTGACCCTGAAATGCATGGAATTGACTGTGAAATGAAGGGAATTGACCGTGAAATACATAAAATTGATCGTTAAGTGAAGAAGAATCGCCGGAATTGACCTTGAAATGCATGGAAATGATCATGAAGTGAAGGGAATTGACCTTGAAATGCATGGAATTGACCGTGAAGTACATGAAATTGGCCGTAAAGTGAAGCGGAATCATCGGTATTATCCGTGAAGTGAAGGGAATTGACCGTGAAGTAAATGGAATTGACTGTAAAGTGAAGTGGAATCATCGGTATTATCCGTGAAGTGAAGCGGAATCACCGGTATTGACCGTGAAATGCATGGAATTGATCGTGAAATGAAGGGAATTGACCGTGAAGTGAAGGGAATTGTCCGTGAAATGCATGAAATTGACCGTGAAGTGATGGGGAATCGCCGGGATTGACCGTGAAATGCATGGAATTGACTGTGAAGTGAAGGGAATTGACCTTGAAATGCATAGAATTGACCGTGAAGTGAAGGGAATTCGCTGAAATTCACCACGAAATGCATAGAATTGATCATGAAGTTAATGAAATTTACAGTGAAATAAATGAAATTGACCGCGAAATGAATGAAATTGACCGCGAAGTTAATGAAATGAATGAAATTGACCGCGAAGGATTTTCGACCATCGACCCGATGGAATATTGGAAAATAACTATGTTGGTTGGTTAAATTAGCTTTTCTTACCCCAAAATCATATGTGTCATGTTAAGTAACTCATTCTAGTTTAGGAAATATGCTTGGTAAATAAATAGGCAAAGAAATGAATTAAAAGATAGAAAAATATTTTTATATACTTATATATACATATTTACATAATTATGTATCAGAGAAAAATGTAACAGGACAAAAGTTCTCCTTGTAAAAAAATAAAATGTGTTAATGTGTTAGACTAGCGTGGTAGTTACACGGTAGTTTATGTTTTTTTTTTTTTTGCTGTAGAATCTTCGTAGCTTTTGTGGGTCCCATCATGAGCTCTGTGTTATATCCAAACTGTCCATCTATTTGATGAGCTCATATTAAGGCTTGAGACGAAAAATAAGATAGATCTAACTATCAAGTGGACCACACTGTAAAAGGTAGTAGAGAATTGAACGTCTACCATTGAAACCCTTTCAGGTTACAGAAAATTTAGATCATTATGAAATTTGTTTTTCCTCTTCATCCATGTCTTCGTTACTTTATGAATAGATTAGATGGAAAATAAATGTTATAGAGAGCCCTACAAAATTTTTAACCGTGAAAATCAATTTTCCTGCTGCTCTTTGTGGTGTGGCCTAGTTGATTTTTGGATATGATTTTTTTTTTTTTTTTTTTTTGATAATGCTCGGAAATGATCTAGAAATATAGATGGACGATGTGGATATAATAAATACATAACTGTGGGGCATGTAACGTTGATCTCTTTTAAACCGTCCGTACAACTCGGAGTTCGAGGAGAGTCGGCGCTCGTCTTCGAGCACCAGGCGATCCCCTTGAAGGAAATAGCAGGAGCATTTTCGACCTTCGGCAAGTCGTCCGTACAGCTGGAGCTTATTCTAGTCCGGTTAAATAGGGTGGGCTTAAGCGGGAAAATGGGCCATTAACGGGTCGTGCAGTGGTAAATTTCTCCCTTTCACTTCCCGAGTACAGAAGAATCTCAATGATATGCAAGATCGTGACCACGTTCAGTGTAGGCAGAGGTCGAGTACTTGCGGAAGTGAGTTGGAGTTTTGACGTCACCAAGTTCTGTGGATCCCATCAAGCGGTATGAGTTATATCCAAACCGTCCGTTCACTTGGCGAGATCATCCTAAGGCTTGATACTAAAAATAAGACGGATCCAAAAATCAATTGGACCACACTGTAAAATGGAGTAGGGGATTGAAAGTATACCTTTGAAACCGTTTTGGGGGTCACAGAAATTTTGGATCAATATGATATTTGTTTCTCCTCTTCATCCAGGTCTGTGTGACGTTATGAACATCCAAAAATATACCTTATGTGGGCCCTACAAATGTTTTAAGGTGAGAATAGTTGTCCCACTGCTATTTGTGGTGTGGTCCACTTGAAATTTAGATATGACTTATTTTTTGGATAAAGGTCTAAAATGATCTCGAAAAATAGATGAACGGTGTGGATATGATAAATACATCATTGTGGGGCCATGTAACTTAGATCTTCTTTGAACCGTTGATACAACTAGCAGCTCGAGGTGCGTCAGCGGTCGTCTTCGCAGGACACGTACCCACACCAGCTAGGTTGGTGGTGTGTAGTACACCAGCCACTCCGCTCGCGGAAGTGAGAATGCGTACGTCGACCACATGTTCAGAAGGAGAAACGCAAAAGACTAGAGAGGATGAATCCTACTCTCCCACACGTGCAAAATGCGTGCTGCTGACCTGGGCTGTTCATCATGTTGGTCCACAGTGCATGTGCCATCACGTGAAAATCAGGCTTGTTCGATGGTATGAAAATACAGACAACTAAAAGACCTGACCAGTGGTTCGCATTCGACGTATAGGCATGGCCCATCTGATGAACGAATCAGTCTATTCTTTTCGGCCAAAATGCAAAAGGGTGCAACCCAAATGATGAGTGGTCTAGATCTTGCAATGGCAAATTCCAAATCCTACTCCCTCGAGTATCCTTATCAGGGCTGATGCAGAAAATATCAAAATCCAATCCACAATCCTGTCTTCCACAACTTGCAGTGCCAGCTCAATGCTGGCCCATCATACCACATGGGTACCATCTTATTTTTTTGGTACCAAACACATCACAAATCTCCCACCTCTCCCTATAAAAAGACCCAAAACCCAATTCAAATATCAAACCATCTCTCCAAATACCGTACTCTCCCTCTGATATTCTCTCTAGGGTTTGGAAATGGGTTCAAAGGCCTTTGCATCCACAGCCCTTCTCCTCTCTCTCAACCTTCTCTTCTTCTCTTTGGTCACATCCACATATGTTCCATGCCCACCTGTGAAACCTAAGCCCACTCCAAAGCCTCACAAGCCCCCCACCAAGTACCCACCTGCCTACCCTACCTGCCCAAGAGATACACTGAAGCTTGGTGTATGTGCTGATGTGCTAGGGTTGGTGAATGTGGTTGTTGGCTCTCCACCAACACTCCCTTGTTGCAGTCTCCTTGAAGGCCTAGTTGACCTTGAAGCAGCTGTCTGTCTTTGCACTGCCATTAAAGCCAATATCTTGGGCATAAACCTCAATGTCCCAGTCTCCCTAACCTTGCTTTTGAACACTTGTGGGAAGAAGTACCCATCTGGTTTCCAATGTGCCTAAGGCCTCTCTCTCTCTCTCTCTCTCTCTCTCTCTCTCTCTCTCTCTCTCTCTCTCGTATTTGGTTTGTTGTGTTATGGGGTTTGAAGTTGTGGGTTTGTTGCGCAAGTCCCTTTTTTTTTTTTTTTCTTGAAGTAGTGTATTGATTTTGAGATGAAAGGCTGTGATTAGGCTTTTCTATTCTAATAAACATATCAGTCAAGGCTAGTAATAAATAATGTACTCATGGGTGTTAATGAGAAAAGTGATTCTTGATGGAATAAGATGGGTGCTTTCTTAGATGTGTAATGTACAGGTACTGCATGTGAGCTTTCACATATAATCTCGTATGTAGGACATCCAAACCGTGCAAAAGATGCGCATCAGACCATGAAAATGGCCTTCTATGAAAATCAGGCTGCTCTCTCTCTCGCTCTCTCTCTCTCTCTCTCTTTGTGACTTGGAAAGATACTGCACGTACTATACTAACAGAGAGCAAAGCAACACAGAAGAGAATCCCAAAACAACAACACCATCCAAAGTTCAACACCCTTTCCTATCCTACTCCATTACAACAACCATATCATAATAACAAAGGAAAATCAGGTTGGTCTACTCATTAGATCATCCAAGCCTCTATGTTGATTCGGACGATGTGACGTCCATTGATTTTGACTGTGACCCACCTGATAAATGGACCAAGCCATCATGATAAACTGTTCTTTTATGAACAAACCAAAGGCTCAAGCCGAAGGAAAACTGGTGAACAGGCACAACTGAAAATACATCTGATCTAGCACCCCATGCAAACGACTATGCAAAGGTCGTTGATCCAAGCCGTCCAACTAGGTGGGCCCAAATTCACCAGGATATCTGCAGCCTGTTTGCCTTCTTTGTGCGCGCGTTTATCTTCCCATATTTTCTCACCAGTGGTTTATAGGCATTCCAGCCTCCGAGTGAAGTGTAATTTTGTTTGGGCACGTCCGGGATGTCAGTGCACATAAGCAAGAATGATGGGAATGTATGTTGGATGGTACGTGGACATTTCTTTTATGAGGTTTGCTAATTCCACACATATGCGTGTAAGAGTCACATACATCCACACACGTGGCACACGCAAATATGAAATATGTGTGTGAGATCTTAGCTTTCTCTATAGTTAGATCTTCTACCTGAAAATATACAAATTCACTATCAAAGTAGGCCACAATGTGACAGTTAAAATTTCTTTCTAGCCATTCATTTATTCCGGTATACAGTGGCCCACCTACTAGAAGATCTAAACAGTGCATCTCAATTGATTGAAAGTTCAGATCCTACACACGTGTCATATTGTGACGCATGCATCAGTGTATGGATGTGTACCTCTTCTCTTTTGTTGGCTCTATAATTATAATAGTGTTATTGATTGGACAGAAAAAGTGGTCTATCTAACCATGCAATCAACCAAATAAAATTATTGGGAATTGGCCCGAAGTAGGGACCTCGAATTTCATGAAGGGGAATATTTTGATTCTTGCGTGCTTGATACGCAGGCACTTATGATTGTACACGTGGCATGCATTATCTTAAGTTAAGCCATCGAAATTGTGGAAACCCACTTCTCTTAGTTACAACCCAAGATCAGATTGGTTGAACAATTTTTAACCTTAGATTCGTGGACACTTGTTTGTGGAAATAGGACCATTGGTGTAACACCCCGGATTTTTGCCAACTTGGAATTAGACGTCCTTCAACAATGGGTCAATCCTAACACCTGATTAACTTCTCAAACACTCAATTTAAAGGTCTCAAATTTCTTCTTCAAACCATTTTCCTGAAAACCTCATTTTTCCTTCACAAATCTCATCTCTCACTATCTTATCCTTCAAACTTGTTTAAGTGCTTTCATGTTAGAAACAAATCTTAAAGTTTAGGTGAATATAATGACTCGGAAAAATAAGGTTATGAAATAACTAACCGAAAGCATGTTATAGGTTACCAAACTGTCGTATACGAAAGTTTAGCGAATCCATCGACTCCGTTATGATTCTACGACAAAAGGTGCGGACTTTAGGTGTATAGGTTATGGTTTTCAACACTTTCAATGTCAGATAATGATAGATTCATGATCTGCATGCAATTGCACATGTACAAAGTGCTGTCTGTTTTCCTGTTTTTATGGTGCTTTATAACATACTTTATAACATGCTTTGTAACATGCTTTATGAAATGTTTGTTAACATGCTTGCCTTTGTTTATTATGCTTTACTCCACATGCTTTGGAATATGGATTGATTGCTTTTGGGACTATGATTTTAGTCCAGACAATCGGTACCAGACTTGAGATCGTGGTTGATATTCATTTCGCCACGTAGGATGTGTTTGACGAACCCGAGTCGTACTTCAGTTGGCGACAGTGGTTAGGCCACGCGAAGTGCTTATGCACTTCATGTCGTCCAATTGATTATGCGCTCGAGCAAGTCAAGCTCGTCAAGTAACCCGATCTGTCTAATGTTTGTTCACCATGTTTGGACGCAATTGCTTGAACTGGGGTACAAACTTATCGATGAAATCCTTTTAACCATGGTACCTCGATCGCTAAGACTCATGAGCCGGACATGGTGGTATGGGACCAAGTGGTCGATTTGTCGACCTTATCTGGCCGGGCCATGTGCCTCCCCCGTAGTGACCATTGAGCCACCCAACTCTTGAGCCGAATACGGTGGTATGAGACACCGTTGTATTCAGTCGATCTCTACGGCGAGAGCCGAGTACAGTGAGACACGTACTCGTCTTGACGACGGGCGACGAGTCCTCTCGTAGTATCTTCGAGTATACTCCAAGTCCGTGATTGGCGGCGAGTCTTTCACATCAACAGAGTATGAGTTGAGCCAGAGTGCGGTGAGACACTGTATTCGAGCGACGGCTAGTGATTGAGCAGAGTGCGGTGAGACACATGTACTCGGTGACGGTCAGCCAATTGAGCGCATACGGTGAGATCTCGTATCCGTGTTGACGGGTGACGAGCCCTTTGTGATGCCTTCGCTACGCCTCTCAAACCATAATATCGTATGAGATTAACTAGGGTGACGACCCTAGAATGGATCATGTTTGAGAATGATCTGAGGGAGTACGTTAGTTTTCCAATACTTCTTGTTTGAAATGAACTAATAATTACTCGGTAATCATGCTCATCATCACCTTGCATGTGCACAGTAGATGTGGAGCACCGAGGGATGGACGCATTCGCGAACGTAAGATGATGTCGCATGAGGGTGGTTTAGCGAGGGCATTCATCATGTCATTTCGTACTTACATTAATAAGAGTACTTAGAATTGTTTGATTGTCTTGCTTTATCATTCTTGCTTGGTGAATTGATAACATGTTAACCTATGCTTTCTTGTTCCCTTGAGTTGATCACTCACTCCGCGTTACGGGACGGTGTTGTACACACTGACCAGATTTGTTGAGTTTCGGGTGATGGCAATGCTTATGAAGCGTAGGACTACTATGGTGATGAGGAGGAGTTCTCCTATCTGTATCTCTCTGGCAGTCTATGAAGACGATATTGTATTGACGGGGCTATGGTACTTGGTATAGAAGACATTACACTTCCTCGCCCTAGGTATATTTTAGAATTGTACTTGTAATTAACTAACCTGGTAACTTTATCACACTCTGGAGACTCACCACTGTTTTTATATTATATATATATCTATCACAGTCTTCCGCTTGCAAATTTAATTGTCTCTGGAGTATGATATGCTGTTTTGGCTTAATCTCACTCATGTTCAATGCACGAATACAGTCAACATTCAATCATCATTCATTTTGTTGCATAAGTGATGTTCTGGAACTCGGGAGTTGAGTTTATGCTCGACCCCCGATTTTCAGGGCGTTACAATTGGATATTTTCATTTTTAACGGTCCGATAAATGTCCACCAAAATGATGGTCATATAACCAAATAGTGTAATTTTTTGGATCATGGCACATCTGAAATGGGATCATGATTGAACGGTTTGATTCAAAATAATTGTACCTCACCCCTGTAATTTTTAAGTGCTTGCATATCATTTATCACACCCTGCCAGAGTATCGAAGTGTTTCTGTTACCTGAACCTTCCCTTTCGCCTTTCAGTTAGATAAATAAAGCTATTGGTAACGTGCACGTCATGATGACATTGAGACCTGTTCGAACGGAAGAATGTGGTCAGAGAGGTGTTGTCTATTTATTCTTTTATAAATTCACCAACTTAGCTAATGAATGGCCTAGATCCCTCACACGTGTGCATGAGGGTCCTTCGTTGAATCGTGGACCACAAAGATGCCTAAAAGTAGCTTTTAAAATTCATAGATGCGTTGCATGGTTTTTTTTTTTTTGCTACACGAAGGTGTTTGGTAACTTTGGTTCTACGTTGGAGGTGATTTAGGAACGTTCGTTGTCCAATAACTCAAATGTGTAAGGTGGTGAGGTATATCTCGACCGTCTATTTAGTGGGCCAATTTTACAGATTCATCATTGGACACTTTAGATGGTCTTGATCGACAAACTGTTTGGTTGATTGATCGACATAATTTAGAATATTCTTGTAAACAATCTGGACAGTTCTGAGTATGTTCGATTGGGAGCTATATTGATTGAGGATTGCTCAATCAATGTCGATTGATCAGTGCTTAGATTGATGGCACGCGCAATTTTGTGTAATTGCACAATTAGTTTTATATTTAGTGTTATGTTATATATATGGGTGTAATTGCATGATTAGCGTATTTCAATTAGAGCCTAAACATTTCTAGGGTTTGGAGATGATAAAATGAGAGTTTTACGACATTGTAAGTACATCCATGTTTTATATTTTCATTTTCATAGTGATTTATTGTCACTTTTTGCCGCTTTTTTCTTTCTTTCTTTTTTATTTTTTATTTTCTATTTTCTGTAAGGATTTTTCATGTATAAATTATGTATACTTGTGCATGCTTTGTTTGCATTTTTTTTATCATTGTATGATTCGTATCGGGGTTTGCTTTTGCTGTTCCTTAACCAATAGTATCAGAGTTATATGTTGGGGATCCAATTGAATCTGAAACATGTTGATGCAGGGATCGAACGTGAATTATGAAATGAAGAAGTTCATTAGAAAAAATAACTTTGAAATATGAAAAGTGAAAATGAGAGGTCTTTCAGTTTAGTAAGGATTGTAACAAGTACTTCTTGTTGTAACGAAGTATCATGTGACTATGAGCAAGGAATATTATAAAGAATTAGATGAAAGAGCGAAAATCTCAGTATAACTATATCTAGTTCTATGACTTGAAACAGTTGCTTAGGCACTAGCTAGTATAAGAGGTTTGATACTTCCATAGTGAGTCAGTGGTTTACTAAAAGTGAATATAATTGTTGTGTCTACTTTAAGACACCGAGTGATGAAAAATTCATCTTACTTGTATTATATGTTGATAATATGCTTATTGTCAGTCATTGCAAGTCTAAATCAACCTATTAGAGATTTAACTATATATATATATATATATATATATATATATATGAGAAAAGGTACTATGCGCTCGAGTGTAAAGCGGTCGCCCGTACGGTCGAGCTGATGTGGGCCCCACCGTGATGTCGTTCGAAAATCTACCCCCTCAGTTAGATGCACCATTCCATAGGGGATCCACACGGCTGAAAATCAAGTCAATCCGTGACTTTTATGGGACACACCATGTACAGAAGTTGAGAGGGGCCATGCACCATTGAAACATTCAAAACCATTTGTTGGGACCTTTCAAGACGTGTTTTGATGATCAACACCGTCCATCATGTGTGTCCCACTTGTATGTAATTTTAGACCAAGTTTCAGGTGGTATCCACAACTCAGATGGGGCCCACCAAGTGCTTTTACATGTTTTTGCATGTATACTTATGTTTTCCGATGGTATGGCCCACCTGAGTTACGTGGACGGCGATTTTAGGCCATGTGGGCCCACCACAGGCTCGTGCATACGGTGGACGGTGTGGATCTTGACGACATCATGGTGGGGCCCACACGGCTCGACCTCACGAACGACCGCGCTCGGCGCATAGTACCTTTCCCTATATATATATATATATATATATATATATATAGAGAGAGAGAGAGAGAGAGAGAGAGATCAGAAAGTTTTTTTTTTTTTTTTTTTTTTTTTTTTAGCTAAGGAAACCTTCATTCATTGTTGGAGAAATATACAAGTATCTGGACATTCGGGCTTTTTCAGGAAAAAGACCTGGGAGAAGCCTATCATGGCCAACAAGAAAGAAGGAAAAGGATATGCAAAATGGAAAAAAAGAAAAAAGAAAAAAACCAAACGAAGGAGTGAACAATCCCAGAGATGATTTGAAAATCACCCCCGAGAAGGAATCTGCCTGACCGCACCTAGGCCCATCGAATCAAGAAAAAGCAACCCTCTAACCTATGACGGAAGTTCCCCAGATCGTAGATAAGATAATTCAACTGGGTCTCACTGCCCAATCGGGCCATGCCATCGGCAGGCCCATTCCCTTCCCTGAAGATATGGACATAATGGACCTGGCCTCTCATCTGCAGCCTGTCAATTTTGGTTAGCCAGTAGCTCCATTTCCAACCCGGTCTCACCCGTCGATTGACCAGATCCATCGCTAGCTAGGAATCGGATTCCACCACCACCCTAAAAAGGCCATTGGCGAAACAAAGAGCAAGCCTGTCATGAATAGCCTGAAGTTCCGCATTCATACTAGAGCCAACCCCATACCCTTTAGCAAAAGAGAAGAGGAAAGCTCCTTTATCATCTCTGCAGATTCCACCACTGCCAGACAGCCCCGGGTTACCCTTAGCCAACCCATCAACATTCAATTTGAACCAGCCCAGGGGGGCCTGATCCACTTCATGATTTTGGATGAGATCGCTTCAGAGCAGGAAGAACCATGTATAGGATGTAAACTAGGATTACCGCTAGAGGCCCTTCCCGGCCATTGGAAAAGAAGGGACAACCACCTTCTGACGTTAACAATGATAGCTAGGGAAGTCGGATGCCTGCCGTCGAATCTAGCAAAATTTCTAGCTCGCCAGATTTTTAAAAAAATCAGACAAGGGAGGACCTTGAACATAGTTAAGATCGGGCCATCTGCGGTAGGGGAATTCCACCAGAGATTCAGCCTGGCCTTGATGGAGAGAATCCGGCTGATGAGGACATTGAAGGACCGGCCAAAGTGCTCCTAAGTGGGCAATGCTAGCTCGCTGTTGATCATGAGGTGGACCAGAGATTCGTCAGAAGGACCCGAAGACGAAGAGGTCGAGCAACAAGCACATATGGAGGCTAGCTGAATACCACGCCGTTGAACAGCCCCATCAACGGGAACCGCACGGGACAAGACCCGCCAGGTGAACATAGAAATCTTGGGAGGAAGCTTGGGGTGCCAAACCCAACAAGCCCATTCTCTACGGGGGCTGCTGACCCTGCTGATCCTCTAAGCGGAGCGAATAGAGAAGTCACCTGAGGGGGTAAACAGCCATATACATCTGTAGACACCCCACCCAAGCTAATATCTTGAGAAGGCTAAGACCATCCAGGAACCATGATCATACCTTAAACCAAACCCTAATCCCGGCTGGCGAACACGACCCAAAAACCCCAATCCATGACCCAGAGGCCAGTAATCCAAACTGTTCAGCACACATACAACCCCGCCTATACTCCATACCATGGCCAGAACCCTTTAACCGAACCTAAATCCACATATCCAAGCCATAAAAACCCAAAACGGAGGCCAGCAAGGCCCACACGTTCGGGCCTGGCCCGAACGCGGCCCAGGAGGTAGTCTGACTACCGCGAGCGGTAGTCTGACTACCGCGGGCGATAATCTGACTACCGCCTGCGGCACTTCAACTGCCGCCACTCGCGACTCGCGTGTGGACAGCTGTCTCAGCGTCCAAAAGTCAACTTTTCATAGAATTTACCCCTCCCATTCCCACTATTTACAGTTTTACTAGCCTCAATAGCCAATAGGAGCACGCCACGTGGCATCTCTCTCCTCTCTGTTCACTCCCCAAGTATAGGGTTGTGATGTAGTAATAAACTCGGTAAGACCGAGGTCGAATCCACGAGGACCATGAAACACATGTACGTGTCCGAAACTAACTAGAACCAGAACTAGGAAAGATGAAATCTAAATCAAAGCGAATTTGATGAATAATGGTGGAATAGTAAACTAAAATATGTAGAATTCAAAGGTAAGGAACTAGGGTGCCAAGGATCCACTTGTAGAGATCAGGGAGATCTACACTTGATTCACGAACTCAACTGGACTTCGAGTCCCATCTTCATCCAGTTGGAAGATATGTCACTAAAGCTCGATCTGAACTTCCATTGATCTAGTTTTCAAATAGATGAAAGGCATACGAATTAGAGACGATTCCATCACAAAACCATGCCCATGAGACAAAGCAAACAACAGAATTAAACTAATTCTCAACCAATCAAAGATATATGAATGCCAGGAAGAATTAGTCATCCAACCATGTCCAAGGGACAATGGCGAACAACAGAGCCTCCTAATTCACGATCCCTGTGATGCAATGAACATACCTGAAGCCATCGCAAATCCATTGTAATTTGAGTCACAATAAACCATTAAAAGACTACAAATATTTCATAAATTCAAAACTAGAATCAAACCTTAGTTCTTCATATGAATCTAACCGTCGAGATCTCCCATCACGCCACAAGCTTCACCTCTTAGCCCTAGCTAAGAGGTTTAGCCAACCATGATTGGCTAGATCTCTCAAACAAAACAGAATAAAATAATAAGAAAAAAGAAAATAAAAACTCTCTATCTCTCTCTCTCACGTTCCTTGTCTCTAAAGCTGTCTCCCCATAGCCTCTCTCTCTCTTTTATAGTAGCCTCAGTCGATTTACCCAGCAGCAGGTCGGTTGAGAAATAGAAGTCGGTGTGTGTATACCCATTACGCATTGAAAATCGGAGCCTCCCACGTCCCATGTTCCTTGCATGTTGTCTGTTAAATCAATGTCTCCTGGGACGTTTTTACATGAGTTACATGATGGACGGCTTGGATCAGCCATCTGATCAACGGTCTGATCGTGCAACCGCCCCACAGTCGGCCGATTTCCAGACGCTGAAACAGAGATCGCGGATCTCTTCCGCTGTGACGCTGGTGGGGCCCATCCCTTCATTATTTTGAGAAATCCATTCCATCCATCAGATGAAGGATGAAATTTCAGTTGGGAATATGTAGTTTTTGTCTTCGTTGATGAGGTCCACGACTTTCTCTTCTTGCTCGTCGTCCGACGTTTGAGCCAGGATCCCGTTCTCTTGATCTCTTCAAATTCGTCACCTAGGGCTTAGTAAACTGGGCCGTAGGAATCTAAGGGACGGTCCAGATTTTCTATATGGATAATATGTGGGGCCCACTAAGTAAAATTAGCGCCGGAAAGCTTTAACGCTGTTGCATTTTTAAAATTAGGAAGAAGAAGTCGGTGGGGTCCACATCAGCTTTAAGCCTCATCAGAGTCGTCTATCGGCTTTGTGAAGTAGATTTAGTGCACCATTCTCAATTTGGAGAGGGTATGAGCTCTTGGTGGACCACTGTGTGAATCAACGTCTGGAGAAGCTCTGACCTTTGCACTCCTGTTCTTGTGCATGGACGAATGGAAATGATCGTGATTTGGTCGAAATTTCCTCCTGAGTTCATTGGGTGGCTTGGATCATCCGTCCAGATGTTTAAGGTGGGCCATCTACATCCGTCTGCAACTCGTCCGCAACAGAGACGTAAATGGCAACTTCCGTTTTGAGTGGGCGTCGGTCAAGAGTCGATTTGACCGACTATCTGTTGCCGTGCATGGCCGGTGCACTACTTGTATGATGCACACACTACTCGGGTGTGGTCCACTGCGATGTTTCTGAGAAATCCGGTCCGACTATTTGTTTTGTCACCTCATAAAACGTGATGAGACCAACTTTGAAGCATATCCAGAGTTCAGGCGGGGCCCAAATCATGATTTCATGGGCTGATCCATCCGTTGGGCTACTTACACCAAGATCCAATGGCTGATTTTTGACATGTACGATTAATTTATGGTCCCCAGGCCATGCATACAGTTTCGAGCAGAACAGATGGTGGGAACTTTGTGATCTTGCATTCTGACCGACTTTCAGGCCTCTTTAACGTGAACTATTGTATTTCCTTAAATCCTGGGCGTGTAAACTCTTCAATTCCAGTTCCCTGGAGTCCGTCCCTTTCCCTCGTGCTTCTTGATCGTTAAATCCATGTTTTTAGTATCCTTTTCAGAACTATGCTCGCAAATACACCCTGCAGCACAAACACGATTAGATAGGTCCATTAAACAGTATAAGTTTGTAAATCCAGACAATAAATGAGGTCTGATATGCAATATTTGACCCTTAACACTCTCCACCAATCATCACTTGCCACATCAGCTTTCACCCTTCATAAACCCCATATTTACCAAAATACCATTGGAGAAGGCTATAAATAGCCCTCTCCTCTTCACAATTTTCATCAACAACTCCTCACTTCCAAGCTTAAGTGAGAAAAAGGGGAGAGAGAGAGAGAGAGAGAGAGAGAGAGAGAGAGAGAGAGAGAGAGAGAGAGAGAGAGAGAGAGAGAGAGAGAGTGAGTGAGGGTGAGAAGGAGCTCCCAAGCCCCAAAGTCCTAATTTTCCAGCCACTTCCTAGCCTCACTTCAACCATCTCAACCCTTTAGTGTAGCCCGAATTAGCCATGGTGTACTTCATATTCTAGCCATCTCAAGAGTAAGTCAAAGATCCATCCATTTTACATACGAGCATTCATCATGACATTTAATCCCTTCTCAACCCCCCTTCTTCTCAAAATCTCTAGTGAACGTATGCTCTGTGACTTGCTGTACATCGAATCTAATCACATCAGAAATTCCTAGCGATCTAGTCTACTTTTCTTTATCCTTTTGCATAAGCATCATCACATCCACCTTCTAGACACATTGTTGGACGTATGCTCTGTGGCCTGTCGAGATCTCGGATCTTGTCACATCAGAAATCCACGTGTGCCTAGTCCTACTTCGACCACATCATCCATCCCTTGAGATTTGTTTTACCGCACAAAGTAGAGACCGTGTGTTCGTACGGGCAGAGAGAGTGCCTAACCCATTCCCTCTTTGTAACCGAGGTCCTGTACCCATAATCTCGGACCGCAGATCAGGAATCAATCTAGGGTAGGAGAGTTTTCGAATTCCTTCAACCACCCTTATTCCGCAGGTTCTAGCCGACTGCGGAATTCTGAGTTTTATTGGCTAGTGGCGACTCCAACATTCACAAATCAACCTAATCATCCCCATTACCCAAAACATAACATACAAATCAGCGTGGACCCCAATTTTTCCAGTGTCTACAGAATGACGACTCCACTAGGGATTTGCTAGCTCGTACTAGCTGAAACCCGACTCGAAATAGTGTAGTAATATAATCTTAAGGGATATTCTACATTTGCATTCATACCTTGCATTAAACAAAAAAATGAGGATCGATCTTTGGCTTGCACCCATTTAAGGCTTTCACTCACCCCATGCTTATCCAATTCAAAGTTGTCATGGCAAACCAAAAAGAAAAAACCATTACGCCTAAAAGGCACCCTTGGATGACCTGAATTCATGGCTGATAATACCGCATTCACCTCAACCATGGATGAAATAGCCTAAAATTTTAAGGCTTTATAGGCCCTTCTTGCCCAATGTGTTAAAAAAGAGACTGACTAAACCATGTAAGTGTCATCACCTAGTGCCCCAGTCATCTCAACTTTTCAGCATCCTCCTCATAATGGGAGTCACCTTCAAGGCCAATTTTCCACAACTGCGAATCCTTTCCAGCAACCTCTCACTGATGATAACCGCCATCAAATACAATCTCTCACAGTCAAGAATCCTAGCTAGTTCCAACATCTTCCTCCTAATAGGAGATCCAATCAATTCCAGGAGGCAAAACCCCCTTCGACCAATCTCTCCCAAATTGAAGAGCTCCGAGAGTAATTGAGAGAGGTGCATAAGAAACTACAAAGGCAGCAAGGGGTGGATCTCCCATCCACCAAATTCAGGGATCTTTGTCCCTTCCCTGATGTAATGGTACCTCAAAACTTTGAGGTACCCAAATTCAAAAGGTATGATGGTACGGGGTGTCCTATGGACCACTTAAAAGCATTTTGTGGAGAGCTTAACACTCTAGCAGGTAATAATGGAGCATTAATCCGTTTGTTTAAAAAATCCTTGAAAGACGATGTGTTAGATTGGTACACGTCATTAGACTACTGTCGAATTAAGACTTGGGAACAACTTTCCCAAGCTTTCATTAATCGTTTCGTGTACAATCTTAATGTAGCGCCTAAAAGGGCAGATCTTGTTGCCTTGAGGTAGAAGGATGATAAGTCATTGTCAGCTTACATTGGGCGGTGGCGAGCAATGGCCGCTAGAATGAAAACACCCATTGATGACAAGGAGCAAATCTACATGATCATCTACTCGGTAAACCCGGGTATCTCTGGATACCTCGTCTCCAATCTTTACCCAACTCATCTGCGCCGGGTAACAAGTCGAAGCCGGAATAAGGGCTGGGACGATCTCTCCTTGATGGCCTCATCAGGCCTCCCCAGTACAACGGATAATGGAAGGAAGGCCTATTGGATACGAGAACGGAGACAAAAGTGTTCCTGACCTCCATCCAATGGAAGAAGATGATCTTATCACCTCTACCCAGGGTGCTCAATTCACCCCTTAAGAGGGACAATGGCAGCAACAACAGCAAACGGAGAATCTTTAGTACCCCAATCATGGTTAGCAAATGAGGATGGCTCAAAAACCTAGGCAGTTTACACCGATAGCCCAAACGTATAGTGAGGTACTAACTATGCTAGTCCAAAGGCAAATACTTACACCGGTATTGCCTAGGCTCCCACCAAACCCTCTGCCACTAAACTATAATGAGAATGAGTACTGTGCATACCACCAATCCCGAGGCCACATAACGGACCGTTGTTTCACCCTGAAGCATGCGGTCCAAGATCTAATTGACAACCAAACGATTGTGGTTACCTCTCCTGTTGTCGCCACCACCAGTTACATCCTCCAGAATTCTCTGCCATCGCATCAAGTATGCCCCAGTTCATTAGGAACCCCTACTAACAATATCAGTCAAGGAGAGCCACCCCCTGTCAATCCAGTCCAATGCATCCATTCAATCACTGCTAGCCTAACAACAATACCCCTAAGTCTACAAGGGGCACACCCTACTAGTCCAATCTATTCGCTCTCAAATATGCAACGGGCATCTCCAGTTGGTCCAGTCTTCATGCCCCCAAGTCTACAAGGGGTACACCCTACCAGTCCAATCTCTTCACTCTCAAATATGCAAGGTGCATCTCCATCCGGTCCAATCTCCATGCCCTCAAGTCTACAGAAGCCACCACTGATCACTCCAATCCATACATCCTTTTCCTCAGAAGGGGCACCACCTGCCTATCCGGCCCTTACTCCAACCCTCGTGATCCAAGAAAATGCTCCTTCTCTGATCAACATACCGCATGCCCTAGTAAAATCAGGGCCCAACTTTAATCATGTGGTAACTTTTCAAGAAGGACATTCTGCTATTCAAAGGAATTTGCTTAGCTCTACTCAGTTTTCGATCCTTCAAGAGAAAATTCTAGGATGGTTGGTCCTCGCATCTAGGAGATAAGTCGAAGAAGATATTGAAGTCAAGATTTTGATTAGCCCCAAAACATCAACCATCACTTTTCAGGTCTTTGACATCACAGCTTCATTTCATCTCCTCCCTGATCAGTCTTGGATCCATAGAGTCAAGGCTCTCTCTTCGACTCTTCATCAAAATACCAAATACATTTTCGAAGACAAGGAGCTGATCGTTTTAGATAATCCCGAACAAATCTTTCTGATAGAAGCAGTCAACCATCAAGAGCTAGATATCTCGATCATAGACATACAATGCTCCGATAGGATATCCCAAACCATAGTCTTGAGTTCGAAACTGTGAATTGCATGCCTCTTGCATGTCCCATCGGATCAAACTATGTCTTCCCTTTAGTTGAGTACCAACATTTTTATTATCAGCTCGAATATCAAGAAAATGCAGGCATGACTGGACTGGAATATCTACCTCCTATGGGTGAGATAGCAAAGCACAAATGCATCGGAGGAGAGCAACCTTGGCAAGAGGAGGATGATCCCTTCATCCACGCATCAAGCAAATCCATCAGAAAAGGGATCATCTATCCGGTTGGCAGGCCGAGATCCACCATGGAGGATCAAATGAGCAAAATAAGCCCAACTAGGCTATTTGAAAATGACTTGGGCAAGGGGCAAGAATTTTCCCTAATTGACTGTACCACAATCTGGGTCCCACCTGAGCAGGAAGAATCCAAAGACTCATAATGCATCGGGGATGAGCTGAGGAAAGTGACATCCAACACCAACTTAGAGCCCAATTCCAAACTCATCACGACATTTGGGCATAACGCTGAGGGCCCACCTACTGATCTGTCTGACCCTGCCTCCTAACACT
Organism: Magnolia changhungtana; assembly: GCA_030180095.1. NCBI lineage: Eukaryota > Viridiplantae > Streptophyta > Magnoliopsida > Magnoliales > Magnoliaceae > Magnolia > Magnolia changhungtana. The sequence goes on from JASAUF010000669.1 coordinate 14,928,780, forward strand.
ACGCCAAAACAGCGAAAAAAGGACGGTTGAAAACCGTCTTAAAAGGCCAAAAAGGACGGTCCTGGACCGTCACAATGGCCGTCAAATTTTGACGTGTCTTATTTTTTAAAGGACGGCCATAAACCATCTCTAAAGAAGGACGGTCATGGACCGTCTCTAAAAAAAGACGGTCATAGACTGCCTATATTGGTAGGTAGTTGTGGACTTGCATGAAGCCGAAAAGGACGGTCTCTGACCGTCCGTAAAAAGGACGGCCTATGACCGTCAATAAAAAGGACGGTTATAGACTGTCTCGTATGACTTGAAAAAGACGGTCATAGACCGTCTCTTATGACCCGGAAAAGGACGGTCATGAACCGTCTCTTATGAGTCTGAAAAGGACGGTCATGGATCGTCTCTTATGAGCCTGAAAAGGACGGTCGTGAACCGTCCTTTAAAAGGACAGTATTCAGCCATATCTTCTTTACATATACACCTGTTCATATCATATTCTTCCTGATATACACCTGTTACAACATCATATTCTTCCGATATACACATTATATAATATATTTCATCATATTCACATTCACATCCATGTAAACCCAAACTACGTAAATCTATCCAAACAAAAACCACATTCATCCAAACATAAACTACATCCATCCAAACACAAACAATATACACCTGTTACAATATCATATTCTTCCTAATATACACACTGTTACAACATCATATTCTTCATGATATACACTGTTATATAATATATTTCATCATATTCACATTCACATCCATCTAAACCCAAACTACATAAATCCATCCAAACATAAACTACATTCATCCAAACATAAACTACATCCATCCAAACACAAACAATCTTATCCACATTACATTCATTCACGCATAAATACACTCACACCAACCTTACAAAACTCCAAATCATGAGCCAAAATACCAAACAGTTTCTCATCCAACAAAAACCAAGACTAAATCATAATATGCATACTCTATAGAGACTCGAGGTGAAGAATTACCTATAGAATATGATGCGATGAGGCTTCTGTCAGATTACTTGCACAATGCAATCAGTTGTTTTCTACCAAATACCATAGATATTCTTTAAACACCCGAATTCAAACACTTGCACCAAAGATCATACAAAAACAGAGGAGAAAAGACTTGCTTGGGATCATCCCTTTATTCATAGAACCTCTCGAGGATCCTGCACAACTTGAAAAGATCTCTTATCGCCTCTGCCGATGCAAAATGTGCTTGAGAACAACTTCAAAAGAGGCAAAAGAAGAAACACATCAGACATTCAAAGTTCAACTTCAAAGAATCACAAACTTTGACATTAATTTTTAAGGCAACATTTTCGAGATACTGTTTATTGACTCTAGATGCCTGTCTTGGTTGGCAACACTACGACACTATGCCCAACTCCGTTTTGCAAACATGTTTTATCTTTCCTACAAAATCAGAAAACAAAATGCTTTAGTTGATTCATTCCATCTCTAGGATTTAGGGTCTTGTTTGCACTCACCATATGAACCACTCATGTCAGGTAAAATGATAATAAGCAATTGAACACTACGTGAAAAATGGAAAAAAATGACGGATTTAGAGACGGTTCTGGACCGTCTCTAAAATTGCTTGGTTTAAAGACGCTTTAGAGACGGTCGTGGCAGTCTCTAAAATTAGGACGACGGCTCGAGTCCCTAATATTGTCTTTAAATATTTTGCGTCCGCAAATAATTTAAGACGGTCTTTAACCGTCTTATATAGGTCATCTGAGACGGTCAAAGACCGTCCGTATTAGAGACGGTCTTCGACCGTTTTATATCTAAATCATCCGAGACGACCCTTGGCCGTCCGTATGTAGAGACGGTCATTGGCCGTCTTTTACTTGTAATTTGAGACTGTCAAAGACCGTCTCTATTAGAGACGGTCCTTAGCCGTCTTATTGTCTTGTCAAAAACCGTCTCTATTAGAGACTGTCAAAAACCGTCTCTATTAGAGATTGTCATTGACCATCTCTATTAGAGACTGTCAATGACCGTCTCTATTAGAGACTGTCCTTAGCCGTCTTCTACGACCGTGGAAGACCGTCTGTATTAGAGACGGTCCTTGACCGTCTCTAATGCTCAAGTACGAGTTGAACTATTTGGTTTAGAAAAAATAATTAACAAAGTTTTTTTTTTTTTTTTTTTTAAAAAAAAAAAAAAAACTGATTTTATAAAATTCTACATTTTGAAAAAAAAAAATAAGAACTTTGAATAATGTTGATAACTTTGAAAAAAAAAAAGATTTCAATAAAAAAAATGATATTTTGAAAAAGAAAATATAAAAAATTAAACAAAATTGTGAAAAAATTAACAAATTGTAAAAAATATATATTTTTTTAAAAAGAAATCTAGATTTTGTATTTTGACAAAAAAATTAAAAAGTTATATAACAAGATTTCGATAAAAAAAATGATATTTTGAAAAAGAAAATTTAAAAAATTAAACAAAATTGTGAAAAATTTGACAAATTGAAAATTTTTTTTTTTTTAAAGAAAACTAGATTTTGCATTTTGACAAGAAAAATTGAAAAGTTATATAACAAAAGTGATATTTAAAAAAATGATATTTTGAAAAAGAAAATTTAAGAAATTAAACAAATTTGTGAAAAAATTGACAAATTGTAAAAAAAAATATATATTTTAAAAAAGAAAACTAGATTTTTATTTTGACAAGAAAAATTGAAAAGTTAGATAACAAAAGTGAGATTTTGATGATGTGTTGTATATCCTTCAGCCTTCTATGTTTTTCCAACCCATTTTTGGGTAGGGTATAAAAAATTGTGTGGATTTAAATCTTAAGTGGACCACACCACTAGAAAGAATGATAATATAGTACCTCGCCATTAAAAATTATAAAGAGCCCATCGTAAGGTTTTATTAATGTTTATTTGCAATCCAACTTGTTGATAATGTAAAGAATATCTAGATGAAGGTAAACTGCAAATATCAAATTGATCCAAAACTTTTGTGGCCTTCAAAAGGTTTTTAATAGTTATTCATCATTGTTTTGATCGATATGGCCCACATTGAGATTATTGAGTTCTTGTGATTTGAAATCACATCCTAAAATATGATGGAAAAATACATGGATGGTGTCGATATACATAAAATATATTAAGGTGGGCCCTACACGGTTAGAGTAACACTCATGAAGGAGTTACCTAAATAGTGAAATGGTACTATAAGGTCACCTCATGGGAACTTCCCATGAGGTTAATCTGTGTGCGCCCCACCATGATGTGTGTAGAACATCAGCACCATGTATTTGATGTGTCCCCTTTAAGTCCAAAAATCAGTCATATAAGAAACTCAGGTGGGCCATAGCATTTAAAACTATGCGAAGACATCCATAAAACATATAAAAGCATTTGGTGGGGCCCACATGAGTTTTAGATGTGTATGAAACTTAGTCTGACTCCTCATCCAAGTGGGACACACATAATGAATGGGAATTTGGATCTATGAACCACATCTAGGTGGGCCCAATAAATGATTATGAATGTTTTAATGGGAGGGTAACCCTCTCAACTATAGTATGTGGTGTGGCCCACCCAAATCATGGATTGATTTTATTTTTAAGCTCGTGGCCCACCATGGAATGGTGCATCTGATTATGGGGCAAATCCAAAGTTCAAGTGGACCCACCATAGAAAAGAGTGGGATAGTGACACCCACTATTGAAACCTTCTTAGGGCTCATCGCGATGTTTATTTGAGATCCAATCTGTTTATAAGTTAATACAGACGTGGATGCGGTTGAAACTTGGTGTGATTCCTCATCCAAGTGGGACACACATGATGAGTGGGTTGGATATATGAATCACATTTACGTAGGCCCAATATATGATTATGAATGTTTTAAGGAAACCCTTCTCATTACATTTAAGTGAGTTACTCGTTACCCTTACAGGAGTAAACTCTATGGGGTCCACCGTTATTTATTTATTTTATCCACTCCATTCATCCATGTTAACAGAGATAATTTGAGGTCTAAAGAACAAAAAGGAAGCATATCCAAAGCTCAAGTGGACCACACCACAGGAAATAGTGTGATTGAACCTCTACCATTTAAAATTTCTTGGAGGCCATAGAAGTTTTGGATCAAGCTGATGTTTGTGTTTTCTATTCATTCAAATATTTTTGATATTATGAACAACCTTTAACCGTTTTGGACAATCGGTCATCCGTCAGTTGAAGAGTAATAACTTCGGATGTTTAAATCAAAATTCACTCAAATTGTTGATCAATCTTGTTTTTGCCCAATATCTTTCTCATATGTAACATGATTGGGGCGAGTAACTGATTTTTGGATGTTGGTCGGTGCTCTATGGGTCCCACCATGATGTATGTGTTTCATCCATGCCGTCCATCCATTTTTACAAATCATATTAGGCCTTGATACCAAAAATGAGAGGGATATAAATCTCAGGTGGACCACACCACATGAAAACAATAGTGATTGGATATCCACCATTAAAGCCCTCCTAAGGCCCCATTGTACTTTTTATTTGAAATCCTATCTGTTGATTAGGTCATACGAGGCCAAATGAAGGGAAAAAACTATGCGAAGACATCCATAAAACATATAAAAGCATTTGGTGGGGCCCACATGAGTTTTGGATGTGTATGAAACTTGGTCGACTCCTCATCCAAGTGGGACACACATAATGAATGGGTTGGATCTATGAACCACATCTAGGTAGGCCCGATAAATGATTATGAATGTTTTAATGGGAGGTAACCCTCTCAAGTATAGTATGTGGTGTGGCCCACCCAAGTCATGGATTGACTTTATTTTTAAGCTCATGGCCCACCATGGAATGGTGCATCGATTGACGGGGGTAGATCCAAAGTTCAAGTGGACCCACCATAGAAAAGAGTGGGATAGTGACACCCACAATTGAAACCTTCTTAGGGCCCGCGCAATGTTTATTTGAGATCCAACTGTTTATAAGTTAATACTGAGATATGGATGCGGTTGAAAATTGGTCGACCCCTCATCCAAGTGGGACACACATAATGAGTGAGTTGGATATGTGAATCACATTTAGAAAGGAGACCCAATATATGATTATGAATGTTTTACTGAGAAAATTTGGGATTAACACACACGTTCATCCATTTTTCGAGATCATTTTATAGAAATATATAAAAAATAAATCATATTCAAAGATTAAATGGACCACACCACAAATAAGGGAGCAGTTAGCTACTCCCCTACACCATCAAATGGTGGTGGTTGGTCTTTGTGTGGGCCCCACCATGATTTATGGCCCCATGACCATTTTTTATTTTTATTTTTTAACTTTTAAACTAGTTGGATTTTAAATAAACATTACGATGGGCCTTAGGATAGTTTCAACAGTGGGAATCACCCTCCGTTGTTTTCTATGGTGGGGTCCACTCTGATTTTTATCTGTCTCATTCTTTGGCTCGTGATATCTCAAAATGGATGGGACGGTGTGGATATAACGAATACATCATAAGTTTTTATATTTTAAAATATATATATATATATATATATATATATATATATATATATATATATATGGAAAAGGTTCTATATGTCGAGCCCATGAGAACTCCCCATGAGGTCTAGTTGTGTGGGCCCCGCCATGACTTAGTGTCGTAAATCAACACTAGTGCATTTGACGGGTCCCCTTTAAATTATGGGATATCCCAAAAATCAGCCGTATACAGAACTCTGGTGGGCCATACCATCTAAAATCATGTGAAGACATGCCTAAAACATATAAAAGCACTTGGTGGGGCCCCACCTAAAATTTGGATGCGTCTAAAACTTGGTATAACCCCTCATCCAAGTGGCACACACATAATGGATGGGCTAGATTTGTGAACCACATCTCTGTCTCAAGTGGATGATAAAAAAAATGAATTATATCTCAATCTCAAGTGGACCAAGTTACAGGAAATAGTGTCGAATGAATTTTGACCATTAAAAATGTTTTGGGGGCTATAAAAGTTTTGGATCACGCTGATATTTATTTTTTCCCTTCATTTGGGTCTTTATGACCAAATCAACACATTGGATGTCAAATAAACAGTACAGTGGGCCTTATGAGGATTTTAATTGTGAATATCTATTCATTATTTTTGTCCTGTGGTGTGGCCCACCTAGGATTTATATCCCTATCATTTTTTGTATCAAGCACTAAAATTATCTGTAAAAATGGATGAACGGAATGGATGAAACATGTACATCATGGTGGGGCCCACAGAGCACCGACCACCCGCCACCGTCCCGCCCAAATTTGGGCGCGGCTCTGTTTGAGCGCGCCCAAAATTGGTGGACGTGGGTTGGTGCTCTATGGGTCCCACCATGATGTATGTGTTTTATCCATGCCGTCCATCCATTTTAAAAAATTATTTTAGGGATTAACGCCAAAAATGAGAGGGATATAAATCTCAGGTGGACCACACCACATGAAAACAATAGTGATTGGATATCCACCATTAAAACCCTCCTAAGACCCATGTACTTTTTATTTGACATCAATCCGTTGATTAGGTCATACTGAGCCCAGATGAAGGAAAAAGTAATCTGATTGATCCAAAACTTTATGTGGCCCCCAAAAAGGTTTTTAATGGTCGGCGCTCATTCAACACTTGTTTCCTATAATGTGGTCCAGTTGAGATTGGGATATATCTCATTTTTGTCTCATGTCATAAAATGAAATGGCAAAATAGATGGACGGCAGGGATGAAACACATACATTATGGTGGGGCCCACAGAGCACCAACCGCGTGACACCGCGAGAGAGTTAAGTGTCACTCTCTCTCACGCCCTCTCTCACTCTCGCTGTCCTCTCTCTCTCTCCCTCCACTGCACCCTCTCTCACTCTCTCGCTGTCCTCTCTCTCTCTCTCGCTCTCTCGCTCTGTCCTCTCTCTCTCTCGGCTCTCTCCACCGCGCCCTCTCTCTGGCTCTCTGTCTCTCTCGGATTAAACTCTCTCTCCACCGCCCTCTCCACTGCCCTCTCTCCACCGCGCCCTCTCTCCAACTCAAACAGGTATCTCTCTCTCTCTCTCAATCTCTCTCAATCTCAAAACCGATTGAAACGATTTGGGGATTTAGGGATTTAAGGATTTGGGGATTTGGAGATTTAGGGATTTGGGGATTTAGGGATTTAAGGATTTGGGGATTTGGGGATTTAGGGATTTAGGGATTTGGGGATTTAGGGATTTGGGGATTTAGGGATTTAGGGTTTAAGGTGGGCCTAAATGCAACTAAAATAGACTGATTAATCATGATTTCACACATATCCCAACGTGGGTTACACGTGGATGAGTTATAACTGTAAACATGGGTTGAGTCACCGCAGCTCATGACAAGGAGATCACTTGGTTCAGATTGGTGACTCAGCCAATTAATATGGTCTTATGTCATTAATATTTTATTGGATATCTACCACCTTATACCTCTATATGGATAGTACATACAGACCATCCGTGGGCTGGGCCTACCATAACATTGTTAGAACAACCTATGGATGGTCTAGATGTACTCTTAACATTGTTAGAACGTTTAGGGTTTAAGGGATTTAATGAATTTTGCACCAAAATAGACTGATTAATCATGAAATTTCATGATATTGGTGCAACTAAATGCAACCTTAATCAATATATAATAATTCATGATTGTTAATGACTTTTCATTTCATGATTTTCTTTTAGGTTGTGGTTGATTTAGGGATATCAAATATTAATATTGATTGAGGTTTATAATACTAATCTTCAATCTTTTACATTTAAAAGGTGTTTTTGAAAATTTTTAATTATTTGTATTTTCTTTCTAAAAAATACTGTTTAATAAGAATAAGATAGGTTGAGTTTTTAATCTGTTTAATAAGAATAAGATAGGTTGTCATGCATTGAGCACATTGACTCTAGGAGGCGATTAAATTGTTAGATCATACGCCTCATGACAACTGGTGGTCATCATATTCTTGAGATTCACCAGGTGATGATGTGGTTATTTCAAACACATGACTTTGTGTAATGTCACTATTTCATTTACTTTGGGTTGGCATTTGTAGAGTCTATATAGGATTTGGGCACAATGAATTTTTTTGGGGTTATTTTTCACTTGTATCCATATTCTCCTGGCATTCTTCACTATTGTATTTAGAAAAGATAAATTTTGATGGTTGATGCTCAGGGAAGTTGTTGGTACGGTTTTGAAGTATATGGGTGCCTCATACAACACAAAGGGCGTTGAGTCACAAGTTGGTGGTGGAAGGAATGCTACCATGCAGAACAGCAATGCTTCAAAACAGTCTTGAGATGAAAATGTTTTTGACTTATTGCTTGTCATGCTTCGCTGTGACTCTTTGATCTCTTATAAAGTTTTCATTTTTACTAAAAATTCATCTTGCATCTTTGTTACTAAGATTGAGTTTGGTTTGAGAGTTGTACACGCACTCCCCTATTCATAATTCTTGTTGATTGATTCCATAGTATGGGGTACATGGGGATCAATTGGAGTTGACTCATCTTTTGACAAATGCTATATGGTGAAATTTGGAAAAATGGATGGACATTGTGGATATAAATTAAAATTAAAAGGTTTGAAGGTTTGAAGGTTTTGTTATGTTTGTGAGGAATCATATGGTCTAGGGTAATTTGAGAACCAACTCTCTTTGAGGTCTTAAAATTAAAATCTAATGTAGAGTGGCGTTGAGCATTACAATGAGTGGTGGGGTTATAAACCATCTTGGTATTTGGAGGTTGATCAGAGGCCTTGCTTGTGGTAGGTTGTTCTCTTTTGAGCAAAGCTGTCATTGATTCCTCTTCCAAACTCTGTCTTGATTAATTTAATTGTATGTGCTTACAGCCAAGTTTAAGATCATTGTCGGAGCAGTCTCATCTATTGATATTGTTCACCACGAGGCTCTTCTCTCTTCTGTAAGATCGAGTATAGTCCTTTTTTTTGGGATGTGTATAAAATAAAATACCTGAACTACTAAAAAAAAAAGCGATTATTTCCCTATTTGCACTTGTATGTGCTTCGAGATATTTAGGATGAGTATTTGGAACTACGGACGGGATGCAATGGATGCCTTCTTGGAATTAATCGTTTCTTTGGTATGCATTTTTGTTGTTCTCACTCTGGTTTCTGTTTGGTAGCATAATTGAGTAGGCCAAATTTGATTATTTGTTTGTTTTTTTTTTGTTTATGTTTTTGTTTTCCTTTTTTTTTTTTTTAAATTTTAATCCTATCATTTCAGGTCAAGCTTCAAGTGGCAAATTTGTTGGCCTTTGTTTGGACATACTTGTTTTCAATTTTTGCCGCCTCCAACTTTGCTTTCCTTTGTGATGCCAACCACGGGGTCTTGCAAGAAAGGAAGAAGTTCTTGATCGGGTGCATTACCTTACAGGAGACATTGCTGATTTGGTGCCTCTTGCTCCATTGAGGTTGTTGCCAATAATTATTCAGAGAATGCCACGGATGCATACTAGGGAGGCTGTGAGTATTAAAATCATACTTCTCTGTTCATAGTTTGAAGCTTATCTATTTGATTCACATGTAGATTTGTATGTACACATAATGTTTGCTTATGTCCTTTAGATCCATGTCATTTTTATGCTTGTGTATGTGTCAAGCTGATTTCTAACCATCCTTCCCTCTCCTCCTTTCTTTTGTTTCTACATGAGATACAATTTATTCTCTAAAATGTATTTGCTTGTTAAAACAGTTTACTTTTGGTATATTGGAATGTAGTGTTAGTTCATTGGAGAAGAAAGTCCTTCTCATTTAGAACTTGCCAATGTACTTACGGCCTTTTAGGACCTGTTTGGTCTGTGGATTAAATGGTATATAATTGCATTAGATGGGATTAACACCATTATAGCACAATGATTGCATGTCTGGAAATACCATGATATTCTAGCCATCCAATCCCCACGTTCGGGATCAAATTCTTCCTCTGCAAAAACATTGCATTAAGCGATACCTGTGTTTGGTGGACCATGGAATTGTGACCAGATTCACAACTGATGTGGATCACTTGTACACATATATAACTTAGAATGTCACGTGTAAAGGGCGCATATGGATGGACAATGTGGATAAAACACTTGTGTCAATGTGGGGCCCACAGATGTAGTGGATTTCAAAATCCACCAAAATCCATCAGAAATCCTGTTGGGACCAAATGTAATTCCATCTCACATAATCCCAATCCTTTTGGTCATCTGCAAATGGCGAATGAAATTTGCACGATACCAAATGCAAGTCTATCCCACCTAATCCCACCTAATCCCATCAAATGTAATTCCATCTCACATAATCCCAATCTTTTGACAAATGGATATAAAGTTTTCATTTGATTTTTTTTTTTGTATGGATGCATCATGCATGGTTTTATGATAAAACACATGTATGTATAAGACAAATTATTTGTTCCAAACATGACATTTATGATAAAACAAATTATTTGTTCCAAATAGGACATTTATCAAAGGAGCACTATCAGGTGATATTTAAGATTTTCATTATAAATAGATTAAGAGCCAATGATAATCATAAGTAGACTTGCAGCAAAAAATAAAGAATTTAAATTTTTTCAAAACATGGAAAGACTAATCAGTCCTACTTCTTGTAACCCATTGCTTCAAATGAGAGGAATTTGCACTAAAGATTTGGTTAGGGAGACTCTACGATGGTGAACTAGCAGTTGCAACAAATATGAGAGTTACAAAGGTGAAAAGAAACATAAGTCGGTCGGTAAGATAAGATGCATGATTTTCCTTTTCAATTGTTAGTCATAGATTGACAACACTTGTTTCAATTTTCTTGGATGGATGATGAATGTATTTGGGAATGTAAATGAAAATAAAAAACTTATAATATATATATATATATATATATATATGTTATCAATGGAGGATACCTTGTTTAGGGGGACATAAAATTCTTGTAGCTTATGGTATGGTGCCCCATATTGGTTGTATGTTACTAGTATGTAGTAGATAATACTAGGTTCAATAGTAGATAATACTAGAAAATTTCTAAACCTAAACCTACACCTAATCCTAATCTACTCCTTAACCCGAATCCAAACCTAAAACTATTCTCAAATCTCAAAACCTATAACCTAAACCCGAATCCAAACCCAAACCCGAATTCCTAAACCTTAACCTAAACATATAACCTATAACCTAAGTCTATACTTAAACCTAAAACCTAAAGCTAAAGCTAAACCTATAACTTAAACCTAAACTCAAATCCCTAAACCTTAACCTAAACCTACAACCTAAACTTAAACTTATGACCTATAACCTAAACCACACCTAATCCTAATCTCAACTCCCTAACCTAAACCTAAACCTAAACTTGAAAACCAAACCTAAAGGCGATCCAGAACTTGAACCCATTTCTAAACCTAAACCTTAACGTATTCTCAAATTCCCTAAACCTATAGCTTATAAGACCTAAAACCTTAACCTTAACCTAAACCTATAACCTTAAAACCAAAACCTATGACCTAAAACCTTAACCTATAACCTATAACCTAACCTTAACCTAAACCTAAAACCTAAACCTTAACCAATAACCTACAACCTAAACATAAACCTAAAACCTAAATGTATTCTCAAATCCCTAAACTTAAACCTACACCTAATCCTAATCTCAACTCCTAACCTAAACCTAAACCTAAACTTGAAAACACAAGCCTAAACAGCCGATCCCAAACCCAGAACACTATACCTAAACCTAAACCTTAACCTATTCTCAGTTCCTTAAACCTAACCCTTAACCTATTCTCAATTCCCTAAACCTATAACCATAACCTAAACCTAAACCTTAACCTAAACTTAAACCTATACCTTAGCCTAAACCTATAACCTTAACCTAAATCAAAACCTATGACCTAAAACCTAAATGTATTCTCAAATCTCTAAACCTAAACCTACACCTAATCCTAATTTCAGCTCCTAACCTAAACTAAACCTAAACTTGAAAACCCAAACCTAAAACCCAGATCCAGAACCCAGACAGATTTCTTAAACCTAAACCTTAACCTATTCTCAAATCCCTAAACTTAAACCTACACCTAATCCTAATCTAAACTCTCTAACCTAAACCTAAACCTAAACCCAATCTACGAACTCCCAGACACAATTCTAAACCTAAACCTTAACCTATTTTCAATCCCTAAACCTAAACCTACACTAATCTAATCTCAACTCCACTAACCTAAACCTAAACCTAAACTTGAAAACCCAAACTGAAACCCGATCCAGAACCCGAACCCGATTTCTTAAGCCTAAACCTTAACTATTCTCAAATCCTAAACTTAAACCTACACTAATCCTAATCTAAACTCCTAACCTAAACCTAAACCTAAACTTCAAAACCCAAACCTAAAACCCGATCCAGAACCCTAACCGATTTCCTAAACCTAAACTTAACCTATTCTCAAATCCACAAACTTAAACCTACACCTATTCCTAATTTAAACTCCCTAACCTAAACCTAAACCTAAACTTCAAAACCCAAACCTAAACCCAATCCAACCCAACCGAATTCTAAACCTAAAGCCTTAACCTATTTTCAAATCGTCCTAAACCTAAACCTACACCTAATCCTAATCTCAACTCCTAACCTAAACCTAAACCTAAACTTGAAAACCCAAACCTAAACGATCCAGATCCGATCCCGATCCCAGATCCAGATTTCTAAAGCCTAAACCTTAACATATTCTCAATTCCCTAAACCTAAGCTTATAAGACCTAAAACCTTAACCTTAACCTAAACCTATAACCTTAAAACCAAAACCTATGACCTAAAACCTTAACTTCTATAATCCCTATAACATATAACCTAACCTTAACCTAAACCTGAAAACCTAAACCTTAACTAATAACCTACAACCTAAACCTAAACCTAAAACCTAAATGTATTCTCAAATCTTTAAACTTAAACCTACACCTAATCCTAATCTTAACTCCTAACCTAAACCTGAAACCTAAACTTGAAAACACAAACCTAAACCCAGATCCCAGAACCCCAACAGATTCCTAAAGCCTAAACTTTAACCTATTCTCGAATTCCAGCAAACCTATAGCTTATAACCTAAACCTAAGCCTAAACTAAACTTAACCTTAAACTATTCTATAACCTTAAGCCTAAACCACAAAACCTATGACCTAAAACCTACAATGTATTCTCAAATCTCTAAAGCCTAAACCTACACCTAATCCCTAATCTCGACTCCCTAACCTAAACCTAAACCTAAACTTGAAAACCCAAACCTAAAACCAGATCCAGAACCCTTTCTTAAACACTAAACCTTAACCTGTTCTCAAACCCTAAACTAAACCTACACCTAATCCTAATCTAAACTCTAACCTGACTAAAACCTAAACCTAAACTTAAAAACACAAACCTAAACCCAATCCCGTAACCCACAACCGACCAATTCTAAACCTAAACCTATTTTCAAAATCCCTAAACCTAAACCTACACCTAATCTAATCTCGACTCCATAACCTAAACTAAACTCAAACTTGAAAACCTAAACCTACTAAACTTGAAAACCCAAACCTAAACCAGATCCAACTCACACACGATTTCTAAACCTAAACCTTAACATATTCTCAATTCCACTGAACCTATAGCTTATAAGTCTTAAAACCTTACAACCAACCTAAACCTATAACCTTAGGAAAGCCAAAACCTATGACCAAAACCTTAACCTATATAACCTATAACCTAAGCATGACATACACTAACCTTAACAAACCTAAACCTAACGCGGCAACCCAATAACCTAAAGCCTGAAGCCTAAACCTAAAACCTAAATGTGTTCTCAAGTCTCTAAACCTAAACCTACACCTAATCTCGTCTAAACTCACAAGCCAAGGCCTAGGCCTAAACTTGAAGGCCGCAGCCTAAACCCAGATTCTGGGGAACCCTAAACTCGATTTTCTGAAACCTAGGCCAATCTATTCTCAAATCCCTGAAAGCTTAAACTGCCTATTTCTAATCTAGAAAGCTCCCTAACCTAAACCTAAACCTAAACAAAAACCTAGAACTAAACCCAATCCAGAACCCGAGACCCGACGATTCTAAAGCCTAGGGCAACCTGTACTGCTATTTTCAAGTCCCTAAAGCCTAAACCTGCACCTAATCTAATCTCAACTCCCTGCCTAAACCTAAACCTAAACTTTGAGGCGAAACCCAAACCTAAACCCGATCCAGATCCCGAGACCCTGATTTCCTAAACCTAAACCTTAACATATTCTCAATTCCCTCAACCATAAACATAAGACCACAAAAAACCTTAACATTAACCTAAACCTTCTATAACCTTAAAACCAAACCTGTGACCTTAACCTATAACCTAACTTCAAGCCTAAAACCTTAACCTAAACCTAACATTAACCTATTCTCAAATCCCTAAACTTAAACCTACACCTAATCCTAATCTAAACTCCCTAACCTAAACCTAAACCTAAACTTGAAAACCCAAACCTAAACCCAATCCCGAACCCGAATTCCTAAACCTAAACCTTAACCTATTTTCAAATCCCTAAACCTAAACCTACACCTAATCCTAATCTCGACTCCTAACCCTAAACCCGAACCTAAACTTGAAAACCCAAACCTCAAACTCGATCCCAAAGAACCCGATTTCCTTAACCTAAACCTTAACATATTCTCATTTCCCTAAACCCATAGCTTATAAGACCTTAAAACCTTAACCTCAACCTAAACCTATAACCTTAAAACCAAAACCTATGTCTTAAAACCTAAACTTATAACCTATAACCTAACCTTAACCTAAACTTAAAAACCTAAACCAACTGACAATACCTAAAACCTAAAAATAAACCTAA